>JAACJT020001456.1:0-15038 GCA_009936485.2 Gymnarchus niloticus | reverse complement strand
ATCACCCTTCACCCCCCTAATCAGGCACTTCGCTTGAGCCATCAACCGCGCCGCTCCCCCCCCCCCCCCCCCCCCCCCCCCCCAAGCATCCACCAACAAAGAACCATCTTTTGGTGGTGAATCTGACCAGGAACTGCAGAAACTACACATCGATGGGCACCCAAGGTCTTCTCCATGGGCACTGCACTGAAGTGATAATTTCACAGTCCCCATCCCCCAATCAAGAAGAGGAGAACGTCATAAAAATCACATCCACAGAACCTTAAGCGGTTTAGAATCCGCTCTTCACATCCGACCCCCAGGGCCCAGCTTTCAAGCTCTAATCCAATACCGCAGAGGAGGGGGGTGTTGATCTGCGTCACTGTTTCATACAGAGAAAGGGCATCCTTAAAACAACCCCATACCACACTTCCTCTGTGAGGAGCAACGATCACATTTACTGCGGCCGCCCTGTTGGCGTGCCACTCCCCGGTGTAGCCTTGGCCACACCGCAGATCAGAACCACTCCCGGTTCTCATGGGCCACTGGCACGTATCAGCAAAGCTGCCAAGGAAGCGAGCGGCAGGTGACTGCACAACAGCCTGCAGGCCCGTGCTGCGGGGTCCACGTCACTCAGGGAGCCGCTGAAATTACACCAGCATGCAGCATCCAGGCAAGAATGACTTTCACAGGCCTGGAGTCGTCTTCATCCTGCACTGGCTAGAAGGGAAAAATCAAAGATCCTAATCAGAACATTCAGCTCAACTCGTGTTCATGGAGACTAGTGAAGAAGCAGGACAAGTAGTAAATATGACCTCTATCTGTCTGTCCACACAACACGCCATCTAAAGGGAGGCCATCATCACGGATGGTGATAGAAGACAGAAAACAAAATAAAAAATCTCTGCCCTACAGCTATACAAAAAAAAAATACTACTGAAACGATAATGCAAGCTACAAAAAAATCTATTTAAAGATCAGCGAACCGACAGAAACACAGAAGTTTTAATGTGCATAGAGAAAGAATAACTCCACACAGACATACATGAATCGCCACTTGACAAAGGATATCACACCATTTATGAATTGGCTGCCTGTTGGAAACTCTCAAGATCACACGGTCGATACCCAGTGACCCAAGACGTGTGTGATTTCCGGAAGACAAATCACTGAACCTTACATCAGCAAAAATGCCTCAAACACCATGGGGAGAAAATACAGGTGAGAAAAAGCCCAGGCATGCGCTGGACACATGTGCAGCACGTGGGCACTCTGATGACCTCTGACCTCTGACACCACCCTGTGATGACACTCCAATCATGGGCAGCCAACAGAGTAGCTGTGATGAATTATTTAGGGACAAGGAACGGTCCCCCCCTTTGGCGCTGGGCCAGCATTAGGGCTGCCATCAGAAGCCGGGGCCAGCATTCAAGGCATGGCACAAAATTCCAAAATTCTATAACAAAGCTGGAGGTATGAGCTCAAACTGGAACAGTCAGCAGAGGGCGCTACAAGAAAATCAAGAGTAACAGAATGCAGGCGTTAACAACTTACTGCCTGGAAAGATGTGAGATGAACTCCTGATCCACGTGTACAGCAGGGGGGACCCTGAAGATCACTGACTGGCATTCATCCACACTCCTGAGCGTTTCCTGGTTAAGATACATGCAGGCATTCCCACATGATCAATGTAAACAGTCATCCAGTTGCACTGTGTCTGCCCACCGCGCGACGTTCGAAGATCAGTTTTCCGTGGCCAGCCTGGTAGTTCTATTAGCTGACATATGAGTGGAGCGCCATGCAATACAAATGTCAAGGCGCAGAGAGAGACTGGTGCAGACGGACAGACAGTGGGAAGCAGACAGTCTATTAATGCCCACCCCCACTACTCAGAGACAGAGCGCAAGAGAGCTGCACCTTTAACAGCTGCCCTGATGTTTCCAGTCATCATTAAACGGCTAATTCTCATGGTTAGCCTGTCCCTTAGCCAGTGCCCAGACAAGAACATCTGGAGCCCGAGATAAGAAAAGCCCCCCATTAGTGGAGATTAGCGGGCCAGCCCCCAGGAGCGGCCTGTGCAATTCACCCCGATCTAGCCTTCAGTACCTTTGGCGCGACCTATAAACAGCAGGGTGACGGCAACACAGCGGTTACACGACAGCACGACTGGGGAAATGTGGACACAAAACGTGGGTGGCTGGTGAGCCATTAACGGCGGGACAGTGGCAATGGCATGGGAGCCAGAGATAAAGACGTGACAGAGCCAGTATTACTGAGGAGCCGCTGGAAAGATAAACAGGAAGACTAGAGCGTTCCTTTATTTTCCTGATAGACCCGTGGTCGGGTCAGTAGTTCAGTGGGTTAGTGCTTCGTGTTTTTTTAAGCTGATTTCTCATGAGAAGAGTAAAGGAGAAGCACCTCCACAGCCAACCACAGTCCAGGCTGGAACATTTCCACAGCACGGTGATGGTATAAACCTGATGTCAGCTGATGTATTTACAAAAACCACACACTCCAAAGTTGAACACGCATGATCAAAGATCAGAGATTGTGGGATGCCATTTATCTCCATGGCAGCAGAACTCGGGTGTGGAGAGTCTGGTGTCAGGTGACCGAGGGACAGACGGCCCATCTTGGGGGAGCAGGCAGAAAGGGACGTTCTATTTTCAGCGCCACTGACGGCACCGGCTACAGCCAGGTGCCAGTGGAAAGATGAAAAGTCGGAGGTAACCACAACAAGACGAGTTCCCCTGGCCTGTGGGACGGCGAGCGGCTCCGACTCTGACTCTGGGCCGAGGTCTGGGTCACATTCGCGGTGATCTGATGAAGCTGCTGTCAATCCCAAGGACCGATGGTCGATCTATTTGTATGAGAATATGGCCCTGAGACAGGAGGCCTCACAGACCAGGGGAGTGAGGCTGGGAGAGAGAGAGGCAGAGAGGCAGTGAGAGAGAGAAACAGGGAAGACAGAGAGGGAGTGAGGCTGGGAAAGAAAGAAACGGGGAGAGGAAGTGAGGAAGGCAGAGAGGCAGTGAGAGAGAGAGAGAGAGAGAGAGCGAGAAACAGGAAAGAGAGAGGGACTGAGTCAGAAAGAGAGACAGTGACAGAGAGAAACAGGAGCAACTGAGGGAGTGAGTCTGGGAGAGAAAGTGAGGGAGGTAGGCAGGAAGGCAGACAGAGAGGAAAGTACATAGCCTCATGTTACATAACAGAATTTAGCTAACTGGAGTCAAAACAACAGTGATACAGCACCCCAGAATAGACTACTTTGGGAAAACAGAGCTCCTTATGATCAACCCCCCCCACCGTCCCAGAGCGAGAAGGGCGTGTCCTGAACATCACCAAACCGGTTCCAGCTCCGAGGTAAGACCTCCACGCTCGACCGGGTTCCTCCCAAAAGCAAATCAATGAGGTCATCCTTCACCGTCCCAGTGACAGGCAAGCCGAATCTCAGTATTACGCAACACAAACCAGGTCCCGACCGCACCCGGATCATACGGGGCAACTCCACCTGGAGACTCCCAGCGGTAGATTCCCCACCTATCCCCCAAGCTGCAGCACCCAGAGTAAAACTGATTCAAAACCTCCAACCCAAAAGGTGAGGCACAACAGCGCCACCTACTGAGCAACTGTAGTACAAGGTAACTTGAGCTTGGGCCTCAAGTTACCAGCTCTTCCAGGGACAGGATCTGGCTTGTTGTAGGAGTAGAGGGACAAGCAGCTATGGAAAATGGGTAAAAACACTGAAAAAACATAGTAAAGCAAAGTAAATTGAAGTAGGAGTCCATGGGATCACTGCTGTACCGAGCTTAGGCATGTGAACATCTTTTTTTTTTTTTTTTTTTTTAAAGTTGAGAGGCATCGCAAAGCCAGCCCATAATTCAAAGACCTGCAGCGTGGGTGGTGGGGGGGATCTATTGCAGTTGCTACAGCACGTGCCAAGTCTCAGTGGAGCTGAGAGAATTGGGCTTGTCCTGGGGTAACAGGCAGGAGGCTGTAAGCTTCAACAACTTTTCTTTAATTCGTTCCCTCCTCCCGCCCTCCATCCCCCCCGGCGGAGGTTCTGCAAGTCTCAGTCTGCCTCCTGCTGCCAGCCAGAGGCAGACAAGAGCGCTGAGATGGGGAGGGTGGGGGTTGAGTTCAGCAGTGAGAAGCAGCAAGGTGGCGGGATTGCCACAATGAAATGGAATGAATGACCTTGACATGCAGGACCTTCTTCTGTTATCATTGCAATGTAGATTTATTCATTCCAAAGCCATGATGACAAAGGCAACAGACCACGATCGCTATTATCAGTCACTCCCCACTAGGGGGAGTAATAGTTAAAGATGGCGCATCCAACCCTAAAGGTTGTTGGATCAAATTTCTGGAAAGGCTCACCACCAACACATGGTGAATATCTAGCCTGAACTGCTACACGAAAAAGCTATACAGGATTGCTGGTCTTTTTGCATGTGTCCACACCATTACTCAAAGCAGACAACCTCGTTAATGCACTGGTTGGCGAGTGCCGCCATGCGGCCCGACTCTAAGCACTGCCGTGTCTATAACAAGCCCCTCCTTACACCTCAGGAGGCCACGCTTCCCACTAAACAGAAGGATATATGCAGCCATCTGTAAAACGGAACGTCGCCAACAAGAGACACTCTCCGGATAAACATCTGCAGGAGGCGAGGGAGCAGGAGACGATTAAATCAACAGATAAACACAAACTTCAACTTCACACCAAAGTGGTCAATGGAGAAGTCCAAGCCGGAAATTCCAGGTAAAATTAAAGGGACGGCAATGTTCTGAAGGTAGCTCAGTCTGAACCGGGTCAGAACACACAGCCCCATGGCAGTCCACAGGGTTGCCCCAGCCAAATAATCGAGAGCTTTATAATTACCTAATGAGTAAACCCTGGCATGTCAGAGGTGCAGCAGAGCAGGCAGGACTGTTTTGAGCTGAATAAGAAAATTACGCAATGCACCCAGTCTGCAAGATGAGAGGAAAGGGTGCATTCCACCAGATCAGGACCTGCCGGCGACCTAGGCCAGGTGTCTGAACTGCAGAGCACTCGGAGCGGGTAGATCGGCGCCAACAATAGATGCAGGGGCCCAATCCACAGGGACCCAGGGAGCCTGGGTGGCTGCTCGAAAGGTTCGGTGACCCGTGAAGAACCCCAGAAAAGGGGAGGATAATGAGAACAAGGCAGTGTGGTGAAGAGAGAAAGGACAGCTCTGCACTCTGATCTGGGAACAGGTCTTTCCTACAGGACAGCAGCCGCCTGTCATGAGACTGGATCCGGCGAAGTCCGAAGTCAAGACAAATGCACCACCTAGCTGCAGCACTCACTGTTCATTGCAGACATTCCGGTTCGGCATCCCATTAAAAGGTACAACAGCCGATCCCTTCTGAGCCATGAAGATGCCACTTTCCCTTATGGTGCCCACCACTTTACAAACACAAGCCATTCCCTCATGGTCTAACGTGAGGTCCTGGCATGTACCCATTCTTCTGAGAGCAACCAGGACCAGACCGCCTCCACCCCCACCAGGATCGGTGGTACCTCTGTGAAGAAAATGCACCTAAACACATTTCAACACAGGGGACTGCGCCGCACATGCACTCACGCTCACGTGCACGGTCACGCGTGCTGCCCTCAGCTTCGGACCCGACTTGGGATCACTGTTGACCGCAGTGGTGGAAGAGAAGCGTACGAGAGGAGGGAGGGATACCTCCCCACCCTCATCAACAACTCAGACTCTGGAAGCTTCTACCAGCTCCACATTGTTTTCAAGCAGGCAGCACAAATGAAGCCCCCCCTAACCCCACCGCAAGCAGACGAATGCTGCTGCACTTTCGTATGGTGAAGACCTGTAGACTCTACGACGTCTGCTCTGCCGAGCGACCCCGCACTTACAGAAACACGGCGAGCGGGACAAGGCGGAGGCTTGTGCTTCGGGAACACACCGGGCTTCTCCACGCCGCAATGCCAGAGATCCCACTTGTGTGGAAATGTGCTCGCGCAGTGCCAAGTTGGGAATACCGGCAGCCCGTCGCAGCCCCAGCTGGCTCCTCCCCTTAACAACGGGACATTTGTTACTGAGCGTAACTGCATCCTCCCCTAGGAGCCACAATGACACAGGTACTATGGCAGCCAAGGCAGAGAACTTGCTTCATGGAGGGAAGAGGGACACCCAGACCCCTCCCATAATGCATGCAACAAGTGACAGATGGCAGCAGAGAAGACCTAATGGATGAAACTAGCTTTTTATTATTATTATTCCTAACAGGCCCTCATCTGCTTTTTATTTGTGGAAAGTTCTGAGGTTTGACTCTGGGCCGAGAGAATAGGGGAGACCACCCCACCAGGAAGGTCGGCCTTCGGGAAGGAGCGTGTTCGTTCGATGATGGAAAGTGGGCTGGGATGCTGTGAACCACTACAGTCCCAGGGTGCTACCACCGGCGAGCTCATTTCCTGCACATCACCCCTTGACGTCAGTCAGAGAGGAAACTTTCAAGCTGCTGCTGGGAGGTGGGGGCCAGCTGCACTGCAACGGCTTTCAGCCACACCCACCTGACTATGGATGGCCACCGCAACACAAACTGCACATGGCAACTGAACCCAAAGGCGGGAGACCGAGAGGCAAGCCGTTGGCACCCGTAAGCAGATCACACTAACGAGATCAGGATCCGAGAGACAGCCCAGGCCATGTGTTACCCTGTGGTTCCGGTCCACTTCTCCACCCGATTAATGTTGCTTTTATCCTGTTAGGCAGATGGATTCTGTCTCTGTCTGTTTAACAAGTGGAGGACTTCACTTGGGGGGAAGCAGACAGAGTGTGGGCAGGTGAAAATATGAAAAAGAGGTATGGGGGATTTCTTGCCACATGATTCCACTGCATCTGACATCAGATGACTGCCACTAATGACCTGGCCAGCAGCAAGGGGACTCAAGGAGTGCTGGGCCAGCCCAGAGTCCAAGACTGGTTCAAGTCTCAGTGCCACGTGGCCTGGAACAGCCTCACAGAAACTCGACCTGATGGGTCCCAATCACTAAACGAGGGACATCTCAGGAAGTTGTACAGTTACCTTTCCAGAGACGGTCTCACAAGCACCTTCAGAAGGCACATGCCCCCTTCCCAGGATTCGCTCCACGTGTTGCAGGAGCTGTCCAGCGGTTACATCAAACCCGTGGCAATGCACGGGTACAGCGATGGCGCGAGAAGAAACCCACAAAAGATTCGACAGGAGGAAAACGGGCATCGCTGCCAGCGGCTAACCCCGCTACCTCGAATTCACCATCATCGACATCATTTCTATGACACTGGGTATGACTCGAAACATTCACGACAGCATGTCCACTCGCCCGTTCGAGATCAGGTGAAGACCTCGATTATGTCGCCTGAATGGATACGCTCAGCAGTTCGGGTGCGGGGAGGGGGGGAGGGGTTCAGAAAAACACAGGATGTCTG
This sequence comes from Gymnarchus niloticus, assembly GCA_009936485.2. Lineage (NCBI taxonomy): Eukaryota > Metazoa > Chordata > Actinopteri > Osteoglossiformes > Gymnarchidae > Gymnarchus > Gymnarchus niloticus. The sequence goes on along the minus strand of JAACJT020001456.1, from coordinate 7,602 downwards.
TAATTAAGGCGCACAGTAAGCAGATACCAGCTTTTTCTTGTAAGGCTTAAGTATATTCTCCCTGAACCCAGACACCAAACCTTAACCACCTCACATTCACACCCACTCACCCCCAAACAGAAGTTACTAATAATCAGCAATAATTAAAGCTGACAGCATAATTAATAAAACAGCAGGAGGGTGAGGTGCAGGGAGACAGAGCTCCTCACAGGAGACACAGAGCAAGCAATCCTGTTGGAGGTCGTAACTCACAAAGACCCCCGCGGGGCCCCATTTCACTCACCAAACTACGCATTCCAGTTTCGGCCAAATTTACGAGCGCCGTGCCCCAGACTCGAGATTCGAGCGAACAGCCATCTCTTCTCGAGAAGAAGTCTTATTCTTGTGTGGGCAGCATGGATTCAGACAACGCTATGTCACTGTAAAAAATGGTCCTCTTAAACTCCACTAAGAGCATCAACAAAACCATAAAACGGAGAGAATCAGGGGGAAGGGGGGGACAGTCAACCAACTGGTGAGGCTAGAATGCTGTCCCTATGCCCCCCCCAAGCCCCCCAAATACAAGGACCACATAAAACACTTTGGCAACAAAAGGACAAACCCAGCACCAGACAACAAGCAATAACGTGCTATCTTTTACTGTCAAATGCACCGGATCTCGGAAAACACGGGTTTAAAAAGGAATAAAAATCACCAAGCAAAACTGCAGTGATTCTTGCCTTCCTTCCAGCGGCTCTCATGGGGCAGATGAAGGGCTGCCAACGACGAGATCTGCAGCAACATGTCTGCTTTCTACAGGGGTGTTCAAGGAACATCATATAGGAAAGAAAATGTTTGCTGGGCCTCATGGTGGGCACCCCAATATTACTGCAATCACAATATTCACATAAAAATCGAGGTGACTGAGGTGACCTGTGATTTAAATACCCGTCCCATTTTTAAAAAGTAGGATTTATGAGGACTATTTGCATCGTCCTTATTAAAATACACGCTCAGTGCTGAACTGTCATCTTCGCCAGTCACATGACCATGGGAGGGACGTCTCAAGCTCGGCGAGTTTACACCGACAGACTGGCTCGTTCTAAGATTGGGAGAAGAAGCACTTAGGTCCCCCGGGGGCCTAGACGGGACAATGAAATCGAGGCCAGTCAGCTGTGGGTTCCCAGTCTCATCTCGAAGGCTTGCAATTTCAGGCTAGTTCCAACATGCGTTCAAAACAGGTGCCGAACGGGCTTCAGTGGATAGAGGTGAGAGTGAGCAGCTGGGGAATGACAGGTCAGAGTGCTGCAAGCCCTTGAAAACGACACGGGGATCAGCAACGCAAGCGGAGGACTCGCAAAGCGAGGGGGTGAAGCCTAGAAAGGCTTCCAGATCAGACTTTAGGATGGGGGCACAGGCAGCATCAGGGAACCGCAGCCAGAAACATTCATTCAGAACAATCAGCTCATCTCCTGCTGGGAAATCCAAGTTGTGCCATAAAGGACAACAGTGACTCCATGCAACTCCCAGTCCATGGCGAGGGGTTTGGAAAATAAATGCTAAACACATTCGCTATGTCCACCGAAAGCCTACAAGCCGAGAGCAGCCATGAACCTCCAAAAGGAGGGAACCTTTTCAGGAAGACCTCATCACTGGCTTTAAAGGAGGCATCAAAAAAAACAGAGCTAACTTGGATTTTCCTATCTCAGGCACCTAGTAAACATTTAAACCAGTCCCATTGTGAGCATCCCTCAGTCAGAGACTACCAGAGCCTCTGGAATGGGACTGAGTGGTGACGTTCCTTCAAATCAACCCCTTGGGACAACGGTTGATGCGAGAGGGTCATGTGACCTCAGAGTTCCTCAAGCGCACTGATTGGGGCTGAAACTGAGAGTCGGCTGTATCACAAACTTACTAGTGGCCCTAGGAGCTCCCTCTTTCTACGGCAGGAGAACCGGCCGAAAAGTCAGAGTAACAGCACGTGTGGGACGGCAGGCAGCTGGAAGCACGGCAAACGGCCATTATCCAAAACAGATGGAGAGACGGCTGATGTTACTACGGCTTAACTCTGAATACTTCAATTACAGCCCGCCTCACGTTCATCGCAGCCGGGCTACAAAAACAAACACACTTTCCACAGGAAAAATATCACCTTACAGAAAAAAGGGTTTTCATTTCCTCTTTTAGGGGGATTATGAATAAAAAGCGCTGTAACGCAACACGTTTAGACCGACCGGCTGAGGAGAGTCAGGAACACAAACAAGTTCTTGAGGTAAATGGTGACATTTCCATACTTTTGTTGTTACCTGCGGTCAGGACTGACGGCACCAAAGCTGCAGTGTGTCAGCGTGAGGGAGTCACGGCAGCTCTGAGAGGAGCAAAAACACGCGTGTCCCATGATGCCGTCAACACTTTCCAGGAAAGAGAACAGACAGGGGACCTGTTCCTGCAAACAGCAGCACCGAAGCCTGATGTGGGGCTGCACGGCCACCCAAACGGCAGAAAGGCCAGCTTCAAATCCCCTCATGCAGAGGACTCTCACACCTGTGATTTTACGACATATTATCAGGTCAGGAGTCACCGCAGATAAAATAACGGGAGTGGAGTTCACCTCTCAGTAGCTGCTCAAAAACCATTAGCTCCTCTTCATACATGTTAAATTTACTTTAGAATAAGCCATTCCTGAGGACCCTCTGTCTGTCAGCAAAGCACCATCCCCCCAGAGCCCATGAGTCAGACAAAGCTATGCCTGAGGAGAGGAGATTAACTGTAGGTCCAAAGGCAGCGCTGACCAGGGCCCAGACTACAGACACCATGCCGCCCCCCCCTCCTTCTCAGAGACCTTTTCCCCCAGATTTAGCGTTTTATGCTACGAGCAGTCAGCTCCAATGCCATGCCCCTGCCCTCAGAGGAGAGGCCGAGACATTTTCACCAGGTAGACATGACTCAGCAGAAAGTTCAAAGTTCTTCCACAGAACCGTCATGAATGCCATAAAAACCCGTGGGGGCGGGAAGAAGGACACGGGACCTGTACTCTACACCTGACGGCTGTCGCCTTCGACAAACGACCAGCTGAATTATAGGTACATCTTATGTTAACGAGCGCAAGATCAAAAGATAGCAGAGCGGGATTTAAACGACACCTTCAAACGAATTAAATGACAACGGATGAAAATGACAGGGACGGAAACAGGAGAGATAACGAGGAGCTCAGCACGCGATGGATCGATCCCGCTTTCTCCGCGAATCGATACAGCCAGAAAAGCATGCTGCGTAAATTATGTCCAATCACAAATCAGCATCCTACCCTAGGGGTCCCCTATCACGCACCCTTTGCATCATGGGACAGAACGAACCGCTACTGACTACAGTTATGGGACTGCATTAACTATCAGCAAAACAACCGATTCATAACCAATGATGAGATCACGTAAAAGAAAAAAAAAAAACACATGAACTTAAGCAGTTAGCAAACACATAGCGGTATGAGTGCTGCCAGTGAGCTGAGGTGACACAGCCACATGGACCGGAAGTGAATATGGGTGAGAGCACCTACTAAACCACAAATCGAACAAAGGAACTGTGTCACTTCTACGCAAGATCCAGATGGATGATGAATGAGTATGTGGTAATTAGACCAGGCTTTGATTGCGGCACGGAGCCTTTCACCGCGGCTGTGAGGGAGGGCAAAAGATGGATGATGATGTGTCGATTGGCAGGCGGCAATCTGGGATGGGTGGGAGAGGAAGCCGCAGGTTCGAGTGGCACAAGGGCTGGGCAGTGCTGCTTGAGTCCAGGAATGGAGACTCACTGCTGTCATAACGACGCCAGCGTTGCTCATCGACAAAATCTAATTAAATTACAATAGTAACAGAGCAGCAACGCAGGTTTCATAGTCAGCGAGAGGTCTAAGAGCGCAGTAGCACAGTTTAAAGGGTCCAACAGCAGGTGTCCACCAGTGCAGAGTTCCAGGAGGCTTCCCCCATGTGGAGGGCAGAGGACAGTCAGTGCCCCTCATCCCACTCCAGCTGGCAGGCATAACTGTATGCCCCCAGATTTCCTCTCCCCTCCCCCAGTCGTCCCATTACTGTGCCCCTGTACTGAGTGCACCATGGGGGAGGGGGTGAGCAATCAGCAAACGTACCTTTACTGTGAGCAGCACTAAGCGGCACTCCAGAGAGGATGAAAAGACCTGGCTATGGCTGCCACCAGTGTAATAAAGGATTTGAGCTAACAGACACTGTTTGTCACACCGCGGAGGTCCAATCGAGACTGCAGGAGCAAGTCCCCCTCCTTGCAGTCACACATCCCGGCATGGTGAACAGAACCTTTCCGCTTCTCTCACTTGCTAAGTCGAGCCCCGTGTGCCCGGGATGAATGGACACGTGGCTCAGCGCCATGGAAAAAAGATACTTGATTCAGTTATACTCATTCCAGTAGCTTCCGCAAATCAGACGGGGGCACCCTGTCAGGAGGGGCGGGGCACCCTGAAGGTAACAGGCAGCAGAGAAGCCTGTGCAGGTGCAGATTCTCCGAGGCTAGTGGCAACTCGAACCTGAGCATGTGGGTTTTTGGAGCTGATGTGGCTCAAGGGCCCAGAACAATCTGCAGGTGTAGCATCCAGCCCGGACATGCCCCCTCCCATTCCCTCCCACCCCTGGGGGAGTGAAATCACTGTGACTTGCTGCTCAAAGAGACTGGCTGAGGCAAAGTGTTTTGAGAGTCCTGGCAAACGTCTCTAATAACAGGTATGACTTGTTCCCCATCCCTCTTCTAGGGCGATCCAAAGCAACGAGATGGGAATTTGGGGGGGGGGGAGCGGCTTCTTTGCCATATTTAGCCCGACATCGGTGGAGGTGGTGGGGGAGGGTGAGTTCTGTAAACTATTTATTTTACGGAACCAAGCAGAGTCCTGCCTGCCGGGCCGGGCTCAGCAGCCTCATCGCGGTTCCCATTCACGTTCTCGCCGTCTCTGATACAGACGAGCCGCACGGGGGGGCGGCAGGACGGGAGCGAGGGGGAAATGAGCGGCCGTGGCTGCATCCAAGGAAGCCGAGAAATCCCAGGATCTCGCCTTCATTTAGATGGTACGTTGCGCTTAGGGGGGACGGCAGAGCCGACTCACACCCCCACGGTCAGAAAGCCACATCGAAGACGGTGGTCACAGCTGGACCCTTTACAAGACCCTGCCCCCCATCCAGCTGATGTCATGCAAGGTGCTTTGCAGTAAAACCCAAAAAAAAAAACAAAAAAAAAAAAAAAACAAAAACAGCGTGCAGTGCAAGGCAACTGTGAATAGCTCGTTTCAGGGCTCAGGGTGTACGTGCTGACTGGGCTGGGCTACCTGCCAGGAGAGCAGATTTTCACACACCTCACACACTAATCATCGCCTGATTCATACTCAAATCCAACAATCTATTTAACTTAATAACCCATCGTCCAATTAGGCACCGTGTGATCCAGAGCTTATCCCTGGAGGTTCTGGGGTAAGATACACAGTGGACAACACTCTGAGCCATTTCAGAACCACAAACACACTCACACACAGAAGTGTCTGACAGCTGCATGTTAAGACACAAATGCAGGGAGAACGTTCAAACTTCTCACACACAAAACTCAAGAGCTGTGTTCAGTGAAAACTTTCTCTCTCTCTCTCTCACTCTCACACTCCCTCTCTCTCTCTCTCACACACACACACACACACACACACACACACACACACACACACACACACACACACCAGGCATGGATACGGCCGAGGGTACTATTCAGTCTCCTCCAGGTCTTTCACATTCTGGGACCAGTCAGCCTGAATTGGTCACTTCACGGCAGAGAGTCACACCACAGAATTCCAGCAGCCGTTTGACTGGCTGGTGGGGGGGGAGATTCTCATAGAAACATGCCTACCTTTGACATCCACACCCACAGAGAAACTGTCAGAATCACAGAGACTGGTAATTATTAACCAAGCAAACACAGCGCAAAAACAGCGAAATAAGTTAATAGTTTAACCACCCGCTTTGCTAATTTACAAGTCTGGATATCGCACTGCAGAAGCAGGGGGTTCAAAAGCATAAGCCAGATACTTTCAAACTCAATTCCTTTCCTTCATGAAAGTGATTGAAGTCATTTCTAAAGGTATACCACATTAGTACAGATTGTCTGAGGGCAACAGCGTGACTGGCTGGAGTAACCCAGAGTGCCAAGCCTGGACAACACCCAAAGTCAGCCTGGACTTTGTGAGGAAATGACAGTGACAGACTGATTTGAAGATGACGTCAAAGTCGCTGACCCATAAAACCACAAACTTATTTTTAAGTTTATGTTTGGAAAACAGAGCAGCAGACAGGTGTAACGATACCGTGGCCGCAGCCCCCCCAGCGAGTAGAGCCTGTTCAGCAAAAACACACACAGGCTTGTCAAGTTCCACATCAAAGTTGTGTGTGTGTGTGTGTGTGTGTGTGTGTTGGGGGGGGGTTCAAAGTCAGAGGGAAGGCAACCCATCTGAGATCCCCCACAGTATTCAAAATAAAGGGCGGGGGGGGGGTAAATAAGAACACGGGGAGCGGCTTTAAGACGTCGTCTGGTCCTGAGGCTCCGACTCACTTGACGAAGCAGCGGGCTCCTTCGAAGGTGAAGCCTTCCTCCCATCCCGTGGGCAAATCTAAGCAGGGGGAAGACAGAGAAAGACCGCGATCAGAGGGAGGAGGCGGAGGAGGAGGAGGAGGAGGAGGAGGAGGAGGAGGGGGGGGATCCGCAGTCCTGAGCGGCGGCGACCCCCCACCACTGCGTCGAGCTCCTCGGCGTCCGCGGCAGCTCTGCAGGCGATGCGCCCGTGACTGCGCAGACAGCTGCGCACGTGCTCAGCGCAGCCGGACGCCGGACTCGTCTGGCCGCCGGGCTCAGGTGTCAGAAGCGTCCGGAAAGGCAAACTTTCAGAGAGCGGCACCGAGATGCCTACACACCGTAAGAAAGCGACGCCCGGGACTTAACACACGTGGACTGCCGGCCAGACAGCGATTACCTGCGGCTTTTCTGTGCCCAGTGATGACGGCCTCGCCTCTCACTGGGTGCAGCCAGGTGGTACTCTTCGCTTCTTCACTGTTGGTGAGAACGAAGAAGGAAAAAAAAAAAAGTGAAAACCGCAATAAAGCAGCCGCGCGACAAGACTCGAGGTGAATGTGTATCCGGGGCTCGTGTCCACTTAATCATTTACTTGATGAAGAAGACGCGTCCGTCCCGGGTAACCCCATAACTCCAGGAAGACGGCAGGCAAGAAAGCCACTCCGGGTTCAGATCGGCCGCCATGTCTGGCAATCTCCCGAAATCGAAGTGCGCGTCTCCGCTCCGGCCGCTCGTACACAGAAACCTTGGCAACGGGCTCTGAGCGCGAGCGGGGGGGAGGAGCCAGAATGGAGCGACACGGGGCGGGGCGCGAGAGGGGGGAGGAGCCAGAATGGAGCGACACGGAGCGGAGTGGAGCTGCGGCGCGGCGCGGCGCGGCGGGGCGGGGCGGGGCGGGGCGGAGCGCGGCGGGGGGGGGGCGGGGCGGGGCACAGCCCCGTGGCGGTAGGCACTTGGACGTGGGGGCGGGCTTGCCAGAGGTGGGCGGGGGTTTTTGTT
>JAACJT020001454.1:0-15039 GCA_009936485.2 Gymnarchus niloticus | reverse complement strand
ACCAGATCAATATCCCAGAAGTTTAATTGACTTGATGCTATACTCTGATTAAAAAGTGTTCCTTTAATTTTTTTGAGGAGTGTATATTGGACTTGATTTTTTTAGGAGATTTTTCAGTCAGAAGTAGACAAAAGCTAAATATTATAATTTAATGAATGAAGTTCAGAAATCGAGTGTTTATTTTATTGGATTTTTCTGGGATTCTGACAGAGGGCATAACTAAAGGAATGTGGATTGATGTTATAACACTGTGGTGTGGTTCCTGATTTCCCAGTTGCCTTCTGTAGTGCAGAGCTAATACTCCTGGTACCACAATGCACACAGCAGTCTGTGTGCCATTGTCTCAGTTCTGTATGTGTATGTACACCCATTAGCCAAAACATTATGACCATCCCCTAGTAGAACAACTGGCTCTTCCCAACAGCCTTATAAGAGTACAAATGAGAAAGGGAATATAAAATTACAGGCATAAGCTAACCAGAAACAGTTGTACTGAATGCTCCATGCTACTTGTCCATCCTTGGACCAGGTCTGCCCCTTCATGATGACTGTCTACCCCGATGGCACGAGTAAGTAACAATAGGATAATTCCTTTTGCCATGTAGCTAAGACTTTGTGTGAATGAGTTGAGGAGTACAACAGTGACATCAGCTTACTATCCTGGCCAATGTTTTCCAAATGTCAATTCTATTGAACATCAGTGGGATTGCCTTTACCGATAGGTTCAGTGTTTGGAACCACTGTAGATTGCTCTATGGGAAGCTCTGGTGTCAGAATGGTATAGCATCCCTTTGGTAACATTCAGAGGCCTAATTTAATCAATGCTGCACTGCATAACTGCAGTACTGGCGGAACGAAGAGTTCGTACTGTCACATCGGGAGCGAGCAAGGATCAGGAAGCAGGCGTAGTGCAAATGGAAAAGATTTATTATCGTGAACCAAAACAAAACAAGGACTAAACAAGATCATGGGGGATCGAAAACAGAAAGAAGGAGTGAGGCACACCAACCACATGAGGAAGTGACATCAATGACCAGACTGAAGGACACCAGACTGGGAATCACTCTTATACAAGACTAATGAGGGGATAGTGCATAACAGTCATGTCTCATTAGGGCTACTCTGGGGAAAAACAGAAGGGGCAGGTAGGCAGGGCATGACACGTACCACCTACCAAGGAGGCTTTTTTTCAGTTTTTATAGGCTGAAGTCACTATAATACTCATGAATCAATTCACACAATTTTCTGTCTACATAGCATGGGAAATTGTCCTCCTGAAAATAACCCATGCCATCGGGGTAGACAGTCATCATGAAGGGGAGGATCTGGTTCATCAGGATGGACATGTAGAACTGGAGCGATCAGAAGCCCTGCTTCTGGTCATGTGCCTGTCCTTTTTTATCTCCTGTCTCATATGTACCTTTATAGGTGTGTTTACACAGTATATACTGTATATGTAGTTGTGATTGTTTCTGTGAATTTGGGCCCAGGAATCTAGAGTGTTCCCATGTGTTGTGCTCTGTGTTTGCGGGGATCGGCAACAGACTAACTGTAATCCTCTACTGGATAACCTGTTATGGAATAGAGATGGATGGGTGTATACATAGTCAGTGCATGCACATTAATGAAACTGAAAAAAATTATTAGGGGTCAACCAAAACACTGATACACATATAATTTTTTAATCTTGTGAAAAGAGTTTGTTGCAATGTCATTATTTACAAATCGTACTAAACACAACACATGCAAATGGCCAGTCAATGTAATTCCAGTAACTGATATAAGACAAAATAATGGTTTGATTTGCCTGGCTCAAGATGATGCCTGCTGTCTTTGTTTCAGTCCCACATCACACCATATTTTACTGCTTACACCATAAGAGGGGCCTTGCAGTGCTTTACATTCTGCACAGAGTAAACGCAGTGATTAGCACATCAGAAGGCTTGAGTAGTGCTGCAGCAATATTTACTCACAGCGGTTACTTCGGAATACAAAGTGATACCTGAGATTCTGTCAATAAACGTGGATTTCTTGTAAATTTGCTTTTGTAACCAAGAGTGCTCTTGGCCAGGAAAGGTCCTTTTACCGTTTCCATTACACAGGGATGTGTTTGCCACCATGTGCATGGAGAACCAGTGCATTGTGGGTATCTCCTTTTACCTTTTTTTACAGAAGATTTTATGAAATTCGAAATCAATGGTTCCTTTTCATTGTTCATATTAGCATGGTCTGCCCAGAGAGCTAAAGAAAATACACACTGCATAATGAGTATGGCTATAAGTATGAAAATATGCTAAATTATTTATATAATTCTGTAATACAAGCAAACCAAAATTGAATCCTTTGAATAGAATTTTCATTTTTTGTCACTTTCATAATACCACACAATGTCATAGCTTCAGACCAGACTATCTTAAAGTGTTCTGTCATGATTGTTTAAGTAGGTCAGTAATGTCATGACACACTAGCTAGATCCAAGTGAAGAAACAGGCTTTAATCAAAGGTCAAGGAACAGGCAGGGTCAGAGCCAGGACAGACAAAGATTTCCAAAACAAAGGGGCAATCCAAAAACGTAATTCTTAATAACAGGCAGGATAGTAGGGATTCAGATAAATCAATCCACACAGCAACCAAAACTAAAATGAAAGGCAAAAACAGGAGTGGAAGGAGAACAGGCAGGAATCAAACACAAGTTAGCCAGGATGATTGGTGCTAACACTCAGCATGCTGGAAACAGGCAATACCTCGCAACTAGTGGAACAGTTATGAAGCTGTGTATAGTTCTACTGCATGATGTGCTCCAGGAGTTACTAGTACTCATGGGAGGACCGGCGGTATTGCTGCCATGGTTGACTGGTGCAAATGTGACAGGTACTGTAAAATAATAAATGAATAAGGAATTACATCTCACTAGCAATTCAAGCTGTCTTATTTTACAATGGGAAGGTTGACTAAAATAGAGAAAACCCAAATATAATGACACTTAGATGTGGGTCATGCACTGATAAATACCAAATTCTTGGAAGTGCATTAAAGCATCAAAAAGCTGTTGGACAAATGTTTTGTATTTAGGTCTACTACATCTCAGTGTAAAGTTTTTAAACTGCTACATAGTTTAAGGACCAAACTCTTAAAATGTCAAATGCTCCCAAAACAACCTCATGGCAGAAATGACCACTACTGGAAAAGGTTCAATTAAGTTATTTAAAATTACAGTCAAATAAATCCTTGCATAGTTTGGAACAACTCAAGAGTTTATCTGTAGCTATTCAAAGGCCTAAACGATAATCCCTTACAATGCGGTTCCCTCTGGCAAAGACCTCGTGAAGAAGTCAATGCTGGACAACACAGGCTTTGTACCAGCTAATGACCGCCAGGTTTTTCCTGGGTCCTGCGTCATTTCATGTGACTGATTCAGATCAACCAAAAATACTCGTTTCCTGCCTGGCCAGCCAGCCTCGGCCCATCACCAAGCTTCCATTCCCAAGTGAAAACAATATCCTGTGCCTGTTTCCAGACAAAACTGAAACAAACAGCCTCGTTTGTTTTCTCAAAGCTTTACTTCTTACTATCAGGCCAAACGGGTGTCATTATTAGATTCTTTATTTCTGATGACTCTGGCATAATTTCATAAATGCACAGTGGACGTTGTGAAAAGCCTGTCACACCATTTGCAGTAGATAAATATCCCCACAAGCACATCTGCAGAGTGGTCCTGCTCAAGAGACCAACCTTCCAAGAACAAAATGTGCCATAAAGCAACCCACAACAGAAAAGGAATTGCAGATGTTACTGAGGACAACTCAAGGGTTCCATTTCTACCATTGCATGGAGATGTCATACTGTCTACGTGCAAAAACGTTTTAATCTCATAACATTACAATTTACATGAGAATGGTTCATAGAATTCTGTAACTTAAAATGTGTGAAGAATATGTATGAAATTGCATTAATTACAAAGTGAGGGAAGACGCTATACATTGCGGGGGCAGAAGTCACCATGACTCTAACAGAGTCAAGTGCTTCAAAGTAAAAGCATTTACTTACAGTCTTCAACACCAGCAATAAGAAACAACTATGTACAGTGCCCACCGTGTTAGCCAAATGAACAAAGATATGCCTGTCCATGATGGACACCTGAACACACACCAAATGCAGACATAATACAACATGTTTAAACATAGACAGGACAAGCACAGTGCAATACATGCTTTACATAACACATTAACCAGCTATTCACATTGGCACTGTGCCCTACAGATCCTGGGAAACCTGATTTCCTTCTACAGCGCCACAATATTATTAGCCCAAAGATTTTTATATACAGAAAAAGCAAGAGAATTATCCTGTGCTTTACTTGGATGCTCGAGGAGGCAAGGTGAATTGCATGTTTCCTCTTTATCTTGTGTCTAGTCTAATCTTGTGTCCTGGTAAAGTGTTCGGTTGTACAATGTAGTTAGCAGACACAGCTGCCTTTTGTTTCATTCTGTCTGTCAGGCTTAACTTACTTTCTTCACCTACCTGCCAAGGATGATTACTCTCCAGACAAAATCCAACAGGAAATGACTGAGTTCTCAACAGAAAACAGCTGTACCTCTTCTTTCTGATATTAATATTGCACAAATGTTTATAGGTTGCCTCACAAACTATTAATCCATGTTCCCCTGAATCACTTACCGATGTACTAAATCATCTCCAGACAGGTGATCTACTAAAAATCTCTTATCTAGAGTTGCAGCGCATTAATTTTATTAGTCGATCAGAAAACTTAGAAATAGTAAGTTTTAATTATAAATAAAAAATTATTTTTCCTTTTTCAAAACTGCCTAAGCTGGAGAAGTTACTTAAACATGGAAAACTACATTTTGGGCTCCTTTAAAAATAGTGGGACATAGCTATATGGTGTTCTGCATATAGGTTTTGTGTGTGATTACTATATTCAATTCAATTCAATTTTATTTATATAGCGCTTTTAACACGGAGCACGGTCACAAAGCGCTTTACATAGTCTCGGGCCCACAGTCCCCAGAGAGTAAGTCAAAGGCGACAGTGGCAAGGAAAAACTCCCTCAAGAGGAAGAAACCTTGGGAGGAACCAGACTCAAAGGGGAAGCCTGTCCTCCTCAGGCCAGCACCGGGCAGGACAAATTAATGAGTACTATATCTAAGTATTGGCCATGTTTTTTTGTTTTTTTAATACTAAACACTTTTTATTGTTGACACAGCTTTGTTGATCCTGAGCCGATTTTGATCATTTTTGTCCAAATAGCTGCAGGTCTGTTTGAAAGCTAACAGATACTTTGAAGACTTGCTCTAACTGTATGACTTGTTTTGTCAGTGTTTTAGACTTGACTGTTACCCGGCTATGCTGTCTGATTTTGATATTTATCATACTGAACATTTGTCAGATTTGATACTTGTGTTACAAGGTACAGTAGGAATACATACCACAAAGTTGTGTGCTGGGAAATTAAATTGTTTCATTTTGTGTTACAATTTTCTTAAGGTATGTTTTGTCCAAAAATTATTAAAATCGGCTCAGGATCAACAAGGTTATTGCAAAAATTAAAAGGGATTTAGTTTTGTTTTTAAACACAGTATAGTTAACCTGAAATGCTACAGTTAAATAACCTGTAATGTAATTTGGAAACAATTGTTGCTTAGTTTAAGAGTATCTTTTAACCAAATGTAGGTCTTAAATTTACTCTGAAAGTAAATTTCTAATATTGGGCATTTCAGGATCTGTTTTAAATGCTTATTAATTGAGTGATTTGTAATTAACCACTTTTTAGGCATACAGTACATGGAGGTCTTTGATCTAGTAATAATTACTCCCATCTGGTGTGAATGAATTTGCCCATTTGATCTTTTTTTTTTTATCCAGAGACACAATTTTTAAAATGTTTTGTCATTTTTATATTACCAATGCAGACCAGGGCTGTGAAGGACCTAGACTGGAACGTGAGCTGACGACTTTACTGCTCCTGGTTTAAGCAGTTATGGAAAGTGGATGGAAGTAAGCTTTGACTGGTCTCTCATATACCCGAGGCTACAGTCCTTATAAAGAGTAAAGGGTCAGTGCTGATGCTGTACCTTTCTTACTGGTAGAGGCCCATAAAAAAACAGAGCAACCCTGTGCTTCAACTCTTTGTATATGAGCCTTCTGTCTTGACACTGTAATTACTTTTACAGGTGTAGGACAAATACAATACAAGTATTAGACATGCAAGAAACAGATGGACCCCTTCAAACTTGAATACGATCACAGAAAAAAATGACACAGCTGTAATCTGCTCAGAACAGAGTCGCAAGATGACCTTACATATGGCAGTACATGAGAGGAGGCTGGTCCTATTAATGTCCAGAAAACAAACTTTTTTTTATTTTTATTTTTACTCAGGTTCTAATTAAGCCTAACCTTTACCCACATCCTTTTTAACAAGTAAAGACTGCCTGGCAAGGTTTTTTAATTTCTAACACCATCTGTTTTAATACAGTACAGCTTTGCGTTACGCTTCCTTGTATAATTTAAATTGTAATGGATAGGCATAAAGAGCAAATGGCAAGTGTTTTGTGTCATACAGTTTCTGTTAAATCATGCATGAGCTGTTGCAGAACATTGCTCCGAAATTCTCACCTGTACTAACAGCAGCATTTTGATACCATGTATGGAGGTTGGCTCAAACAGTAAATGAGTGTTTCTGGTCAGAATTTCTCTTATCTGCTCATTGCATTTTATATGCAGACATGGGACTGGGTTCCCCAAATTGACCGTGACTCTCCAGTAACCTCAGACACACAGTGGATTTTAACTGCTCCCTATTCCATGAATACAGGCCTAAAGGTTCGCTCCAATTTATGGAACATTTTTTTAATTTGTTAAACATAATGTCCACTTGAGCAGCCAAAAAGTAGCCATGCTAATTTAGCATACAGTTCATGTTGAAAGGACATTATTGATTATTTTTTGTCCATTATGATTAGAAACCAGTAATGCGACTGTTCCAAAAAAATGGCACAGCATTACAAATCTGTTGTTTTGAATGAATGTTTAAAGTCTAATGAGATGGTTACATTTTTCCATACACATCGAGAAGTTACTGAGATTAATTTCAATGATGAACATTTCAACATCAGCATAGTGATACCCATTTAAAAACAGCTTATATTGTTCATATGAAAGAAATAGATACATATTACAAATCACTAAAAATATTCCTGATAGTATATTACAATTTATAGTTTTGCACAAGCATAATGATTAGAACATTAAGCAATGATAAGTTGAAGGCCTTCTCCAAAAGTATTTATTAGGTCGACTTAATGTTATCAGTGGCAGTGAAAATAGAGGATTAAAAGTTGCAAAAAGTGGAATTATTTTTGCAGATCAGAAGTCTGTCAATCCTCCTGTGGAAACTTGTGTACTAAAACCATGGAACTTTCTGGATCTTTCAGTTTCTCTACTATGCACCATTACAGTACTGACCTTGGAATTTCAAGCCATGTATTTCTTGAGAACACAAAATGAAAAGGTATAAAAAGTTAGTTCTGTCTGTACTGATGGGACTGAAAGCTTCATGACAAAACGGCAGACTGCAGAAATATCTGTGAAATGTATGAAGAATACTTTAAACTGTTATTTGAGGTACACTGGAGAATATTAGTTGCTTGACATTACAGCCGTATACTTTATGGCACCACAGTCCGAGCAGATTCCATGAGATATAAAGTTGCCAATCTTTAGCGACATTTGCATGCTCTCCATATGTCCACGTGAGCCGTTTAGCTGCTCAGGATTCTTCTCACAAAGGCATGCAGCTCAGATGAACAGATGACTACATTTTCCTTTAGTGTGTGAACGATGTCTCTGCTTGTTCTTTTTAATAGATTGGTAATGTGGTTTCCAATCCAGGATTTATGCAGTCTTATGCCCTGTGCTTCCCAGAATAGGCACTGGACAACTGTTTATTGAAAATGGATGGGTGGACTTTATATGACTTGGAGCTGAGCCTGCAAGGACCCTGTTCAGGAATCACTTTGCCAGTGGAAGCTGGAGTAACACTTTCTCATGCATTGTTATGTGGCCAGTCTTGTACCTTAGAAAGCTTAGTGATTTCTAAGTGAAACCAACAACCAACAAAAATCTGAGCTGAGTAATGAACTTTGACATTCAACTGTGGCAAATGATACCTTTGTATTGATAATGTCAATGTTTCTATGTTCATGCTTGATACTCTTTGTCCAGACCTAGTCTCCTTCCTCCAAGTGCATCCACGAGCCACCCCCAGTGCCGTAGTGTTATTTTTTCCAGTGATTCATCTAGTGTAAGAGACTTGGTGGGGGCATGAACCACTTGATAGCTTACAGATGTGAAAACCCAGCTTTGATGACAAATAAATAGCTATGCTTTTGTGCTGGGTTTCTACCTCTCGGTTTCATAGGTATAGGCATAGGATGGGCTATCATGACCCATGAGTCAAATGAATCATTCACCGGTAAACACAGGAAGAACAGTAGTTAAGACCTCATTGTCCTGAATTAGGAACTTGCCTGTAGGTTGATCCTTAATTTTTTATAAAGGCCCTTCCCAATATCACCACAATATTGTCTTTTTTGCTGACATGTAAGGAAAGTACTGCATGTCTGCCTATGATGAACTGAGAAATTGTGAATACATTCCTATACCACACCCCTCAGATTATTACTGCATCCTTATCTAAATGTCACATAACTATGATTGCACATAAAAAACAAAATGAAAAAAGCCATACGAAGAAATATAGCAATGGGTTTTTATAAGTATTAACATATAGTGTAACTAATTCTGCAGTGTAATTCATAGTGTGTAGGTATGTTTCAGTCAAAATAAGAGATCAAGGCAAAGTTGAAAAAGAAGTTCAACCTTCTGCATTTGATAATTATGTCTGTTTGAAGATGACATGACAGGCTGTAAATCAGTGACATACTACAAAGAATAAAATCATCATTTAAGGATAAATTTAAAGGATAATCTGCATACATTGTTTTTTTTCTTTCTGTACATGCACACAGAATTTTTCTGATGTTTGCCCTTTATAAGACTTTAGGTCTCTGCATGGTGCTGGCTGGCAATAATACAGCTCCAAAGACAGGCATATTTCTGGCATAATTTTACTACATATGGAAATAAGTTAGCTAAATATACTTAGCTGGAACACATTGTGAGGGACAAACTTAGAAGAGACAAATTATTAGGACATCAGATAGAATTTAAAGCATTAAAGTGCTGCAAAATTCCTTGGATCACAAATCACAGGCATTGCTAAAGCTATTTTTTCCTCAGTTCCAAAAATACAGGTGATGTATTGCAAATCTTAGAATAAAAAATCCAGTGTATGAGTGCACCTTTAGTAGCTCAAAACCCACTTGTCCAACTACTAACTTTAAGAAATTTAGATCCTGAAATAAGACTTGTTATTCCCACATCACCGGGTTTTGATCTGAAGTAAGCCAGGAACTTATTTCTTCGATGATGCATTTTTTTGGTAGTCCTTGTGACATCTCATTGTTCCACATTTTTTAAAAAAATAGCTAATAAAAAAAGTACAAATGACTTTTGAAGTACATTGGAAACCAAGCAGTAAATTTTCACGTTCTTGTTGTAAAACTTGAGTCATTAGCACACCCTGCTGGACTGATAAGCAATGGCTTCTCTTTCATAAACTTAAAATCATCTAGCCATATTTGCTTAAAATCATTGTGCTATTTCACTCTCGCTCTCTCCCTCTCTCTCAATACAGGCACTTTTAAAACCCACATAGGAACTTTTTTTTCCTAATTTTAGCCTTTTATTTCAGTAGCACGAAGGCCGAATGTGTTAACCCACATGTCCATAGTTGTGCGTTTGAATTTGTTGCTGAGGATTTTGAATGCTTTCTTGATCTTACAACGTGTTGCCTCCTACAGTCAAAAAAGCATTAGAGTGAACCAATAACTCTAATTTGTCCTTAGTGTATACTTGTGACAGTCTGCCCTATTAGAATAAGGTCTGAGTCCCCCTGAGCCTCGCTGACAATGAAGACCTGCATGTTTATACATTCATTTTTGTATACATTTGTTTGGAATATTTGGGACAACTGGTCTGGTTTGATCTTTCAGCTTGAGATCCATGGTATCAGTCTATTCATTTCATCCCATTCGTATAATCAGTCAGCTGAAACTTCACCCTCCCAAAACACACCCACTCACACCCTTGTGTCCTTTATTCAACACTGCAGGGATTTACTATAAATGCATACACTGCTCATAAGGTGTTTGTTACATCACTGCATAGTTCAGTGTTCAAATAAAACAATTTTACATAAAGCCCAGGCTCAGACCATAAATATATTTCATTAAGTCACTTCTTTCTAGTTACAGTAAGCAGCCCTGAATTATGTCAAAAGATAGAAAATAACATGAGAAAGCACAGATCCTACTTGTGCAGCTTTATTCATTATATGCTTTTATCATATTGTGAAGCTGGCCCAGCATTTCGAAAATATGTATTCCGCTCAGAATGTTTCAGTCCTTGGCAGATGATGAAATAAATGAGGAGCCCAAGTCTCTTTGCCAAGCACTGAAGTCTACATCTCTCTGCATAGGACCAATGATACATCTGCACAGTGATGAGGAAACTTTAATTCTGCCTGCTGCCTAGCAGTTATCAGTCCAGGTCTGCAGGCCTGTGTCACACAGCTTCCGTCCTGTGGTACTTCAATAAAAGCTGTCCAAGGCAGAGCACACTTACATTCGTTTGTTGTCATTTGGGCAACTATCACGTTAGATTTTAAAGATATATGGGTAATAATACATTCATCGTGCTGACTTTTTACAGGCACCCTGCAAACAACGCAAACTTCATAATCAGTCATATGGTAGCCAAATTAATTGAATGGCTTGCATGTATATTTAGGGGGGATAAACACCATTAATTTAGTTAACTATTCCACGTTTAGCAATAAAATATAAATTAAGCATCCTCCTTCTGTGGGGAACCTGGACACAAATAAGCTATTTGCACTGAATAAGTTTATTATTGTAACTAATGTGGTGTTCTGCCTAAGCGTTGGGTACCATTCCTTTTAAAACTATTCATACGAACTCAGATAATCCATGCAAACACATGATTTAGTCATTCAGTACTTAATTAAATGCTACAGCTTCAATGGGCCTCCGTCAAGTGACTTCGAGTGCTTACCTTCTGGGAAAAATGACAGTCATTAACGCAGAAGACGCGACTTAGCATGACACTGCACTGCTGCATTTCTGCCAGCAGGTGTTAGCAGTGTTCTTTATATTTTTATATTCGCCAGTTAACATGGATAAGCGGGTTAATTGTTAACTATTATTTCATCCGCAATGATATAAAATTCTTTTTCACCATTCTTTGTTCACAACTTACTGGTACAACATACCTGTAAATATTAACATTTTGATTTATTGCTCAGACCAAATTACTCACAGATCCATAAATGTACATATAATAAAATTGCTTGTCTAAGCTACACAAATTTAAGCATAAAGGAGTTTTTCTGTTTTCAAAACAATAAACAAATGATGAGCTCAAACCCTTCAAGATAAAAGCTTGAGTTAAAGTGGCCATATGATTGATGCACATTCGTTTCTTTACAGAACATAAAAGGTCTGCTGCATTTTTTCAGTCTTTAGCTACAATATAACAGTATTAAAAATAACAACAGCAACAAAGAAACCGTTAAGTTTTTTTTAAAATTAATAACACTTAAAGTGCTTGGAAAACATCAGTTCCAAGAGCAAATCATACATGTAAATCTCCCCATATATCATCAATATGTATCACTGTAGCCCATAGGAACTACAGAACAGTATCAGGTTATTGCGACTATTAGCAGAATATCTCAGTGCTGCTGCATTAAGTATGTTTTGTCTGAGACCATCCTTAGATTTTTATGAGGTTGCTGGTGAAATGTTTACGCCACAGCAGATTCCACATCCCACTCCATTGTGACACATTTTGGGGGGGGTGCCCTTGCCTGCGTGGGGCCCAATGCACGATTGCATTCGGGCCCAAACTCTCATGTGACTCATTTCACAATGCTTCAGTTTACCTCCTTTACACTGAGTGTACCTTTGCCTTAATGGCCCCGTAGAATCTTCTAAATAAAAGTGCTAGCTAAACAAATAAATAGTCTTTTTTTCTTAGACAGTGTGTCTAAAGGTTTGAATGTTAGAGTTGTACATGTAAATTAAAACCTTTCTGTGCAGAAATACCCTCCTGCTGAAGAAATCTAAGCTCACCCCCATACCCCCCGCAGAATAAGGCTGTCGCCTCATTGCCTTTGTTCCCACTCTTGATTTAGTGGTCCTGGAACATCGCTTGGAGGATCTCTCCCCGACTTTGCTGCTGCATTACGCACTTGCCCAAAATAGACCCCCCCACCCCCCAGTGCTGTATCCTAGAGCTCCTCATACGCAGCAGAATGCTCTCCTGCTCTCCCACACCCACACACACACACACACACGTAAACATGTGCATAAAGAATTACACACGTGGGCCGACACACACAGGCAGATATGCACAGACGTGCTTACATACAAAAAGCCACATAGCCCTACGCGGGTGCCCAAAGACACAGACGAGACACCCAAGCGTTTTCTGCTTTTTCAAAAACAAGGAACAACACTGAAAAGGTTAGAGAATGTGATGCAGGATTTTGGCAGAACTGAGGCAGCAGGTCGCTGTTTCACAGAGAAACTAGAATGGTTTCACTCCGTTTTTTAATTCTCTTTTAACCAGCACAGCAACACTGCCTGTTTACCAGTTTTGTTACAAACCTGTAAGGTCAGATTCTTGTTTCCACTAGGGCGTGATGCCGGGTGGAGAGAAGTGATTTGTTTTGTACTATAAATTATTTTGGATTATGTCACTATCCACACTGTGGATAAACCTGCTCTTCATTTGAAAAATGAACCGTGACCCCACCGTACCTTTGCTTGACATTTCACAACAGCAGCTGAGAATGGGAATCACACTAAGGACAGTTTCCCGTGTAAATGGAGAGCATGGAAAAGTGAAAGTCTGCTTGGGGTTAACAGGTATAATTTAAATTAGAGAAAGAGTCCATTCCATGTAGGATGGGCTCTGAGCAGTTGGAGAATGATGATTCTTCAGGGTGCTCTAACGTACTTCTTGGAGGGTGAAAACCTGATTGCTCTGACACTACAGGGATAGGCCCAGGTGTTGTGTCCGTGTAGTGGAGCTTCAGTCAGGATCTGTACCCCCAGGTTCAAAGGCCACTGTGGCATAGCTGAGCGGGATGTGCAGTCCAACAGCTGGCCCAACAGCACTCAACCAGGAAACAATGTAGTTCAGGCTTCTGGAAAAAAGGTACATGTGGTTTATACCCCTCAGACCCAAGAAAAGATAAACAAGACTAAATAATTAGCCAATTAGAATGTCACTTAGCTAGTTAGTTAAATTTTGAATGTTGGGTTAATCACCATAGTTACATTAACCATCCCTGCATAAAAAATGCACATGGCCCAGTTGCAATCAGACTTCAGTTAAATCAACCCATGACCAATTTGTACCAAATCTGATATGTGCTTGAGGATCTTATATACATATTCACAGCTATATGGACTCAACATTTCAGCAACGTTATATATCAGTTGGTGAAGATGAAGGGTTTAGTAGGGGTTGAGGAAAGGTGTAGACTAGGGATGGGAAACCTATAGAGAATCATTTCTGCCCATAAGATCTTCAATTAGTCAGGCAGTGAAAATGGGTAAAAATTGCATAAAGCCCATGAGCATGTTGGTAGACACCCTTTTATGCTTCTAGGCTGAAAGCCTGAATACCTATACAATTACGTAAATTTAGATGGATGGGTCTATTCCAACCAATTATCTGCGGGCGGAGGAGGCATCAGTACACCCTGAATGGGATACCAGTCACTGGGCATGCATACATGCACACACAAACGCATACACACTGAAACACAGAATCACACTATGAGCAAGTTAGAGATGCTAATTTGCCAAACTTAATGGACCGCAGGTAGAAACTGGAGTATCCAGAGGAAACCTGGGTGACATGGAGAGAACATGTAAACTTACTGAAGGTATGGCAACTGAGCCACTGTGCCATCCTTCACAGATAAATCTACAATGTGAGTCTTCAGGTTAAGGTTATAGCTGGGTTTTGACCCACTGCATAGACGCACCAAAGTAAACATGCCATCTCCTCACTTGCTTCAGACCAGTAAATATAGTCTTTACATTCTTAAATGTTCATTATCAAATAAATAGCAGCAGAATTCAATGTAAAAGCCTCTTTTGTTTGAAATGACCAATTGCAAATGCACCCACAAAGCATACTCACCTATTCTGGCTGTGGGCTGCTTCAAGCACAGGGCTCATAAACTGCTGTGTTCGACAGGGATGGAGAACAAAGAATGGCTGGCCAAGAAGAGGGTGCTCCTTGACACAGAAGACAAAAAAAAACAAGAGTGAAGCCACCTTGAGCTATCCATGTTCTTCAGGTGACCACGGTTAATGATCTGTGTACAGGAAACTTGGTTACTTAGCAAGGGATTATAATCAGTATCATTTAGGAAGCATCCTGAAACCTTCTGCTCACTGTTCCATTTTCCGACCGCAATATCACCCACTGCTTGAGTATATTGCATCTTATCAGAGTTTCACATTCAAGTCCAGCTTCTTACCCACCTGCCATCACTGCACCATTCAAGCGACTTTTACGGAAAAAGCTAACTATTCAATTGTCAGCCTAACCAGTTTAGAGGATTCCATCTTAGGCTCTCCACAGACTATAAATATCAACCCACTAATGCTTATGTCATCAGTATGAACAGAAAGTAATACATTTCAGCACTAAATTGTATTAAACACAACAGCAATTAATGATAACTCAAGATATCACTACTTCCAGATCTACTTGGAATTGTTGTTTAGTCACGCAGTCGTGTCCAACTCTTCGCGACTCCATGGACCACAGCACGCCAGGCCGCCCTGTCCT
>JAACJT020001453.1:0-15040 GCA_009936485.2 Gymnarchus niloticus | reverse complement strand
CATCTTTAACTCTGCCACCTCCAGCTCTGCCTCCTGTCTTTTCGTCAGTGCCACCGTTTCCAGCCCATATAACATAGCTGGTCTCACTATCGTCTTGTAGACATTCCCTTTCGCTCTTACAGGTACCTGTCTATCACAAATCACTCCTGGTGTTCTTCTCCACCCACTTCACCCTGCCTGCACTCTCTTCTTCGCCTCTTTTCCGCACTCCCTGTTACAATGAACTGTTAACCCCAAGTATTTAAACTCATCAGGATAGACCACTGTAACTTGGCAAAAATGTAGACAAGACAGAGATGCTGACAGAGTGCAGTGATATAAAGCAGAGATGGAGAATGTGTGAAAAAAGAGGATAATGGGCATGCAGAGAAAGTAGCAACGAGTGCTGCTAGACGTGGGTCAGCTCCTGTCTTGCCCATCTGTCATCATCTTCCCTCCTGGTTCATCCCACACTGATAGCCAGGATTAACATCTCTTTGCTGGTCTGGCTGGATGAGATTGATGGAGGAGGAGTGGGTGACTGTGCAGTTTGGAACAGGGGTTGGTTGGGAAGGAGGCAGCAGAGAAATAGCAGACAGAAGAAGGGGGGACAGGACAGGGAGTTGGTCAGTCTGGCCCTGCACTGACACTACACAGCTGTATCAGCCTGAAGAGGACAGGAACGACTGAGAGAAGTCCTGAGGCATACAATACTGTAACACTGACAAAATCCCACATCTGCTCTGACCACTAGCTAAAGAAGTTTATGTTTACATTTTTACTCATTTAGCAGACACTTTATTCCAAAGTGAAAAGCAACATTTAAAGAGCTACCAGAGATTTAAGCTCAGAGTCAAAGGAGAGACCAGTAGCAAAGTGTAAGTTAACACTGGATTAAGAGCTATACAAGATCTTTCCGACAAGAAGGTATTTAGAAGATCAAAATCATGACGTTCTAGTGAACCAGCACAAAAAACGATAAGAACTCGATGGAGGAATCCATAACAGGAGAGGCCAGTCTTTCGATGATTTAGGGGTGTTCCAGGAAGAGATCAGTCTTGAAGCATTTACTTGTGTGTCTGATAAATTATACTCAGGATAAATACCCTATGAATAAATGTTGTCTCCAAAAATACGTAGTCACCATCCCAGTACTTTCCACTCAGTTTTCCTAGCAGTGTCCATGTTGTAGAAGGGAGTTGTTACGATGACATGCTGCAGTTTAATGATCTGCCAGTAGAGGGCACAAAAGTGCAAAAACACTGGATAAAGCCTGTTTCTAGGTGGGTTGGCATTCAGCTAAAAGAGGATAATAGAAAACAATATAATCATTTAAAATAATGTGTTCATGGTGTTCTAAGGAAAAGTAATTGCAACACCAATGGCTGTATGTTTATTTACAAGGCTGAAGTTGAGTATCAATTCAGTGCTAAATCAAAAATGAAAGGGTTACTTTCCAGAAACGAATTTAATTGCAGAAAGTAAACATTTTGCAATACAAAAATTAAATGGATTCTTGAGTGGCTTAAAACTTCCAGAGGATCAAGGTGATATATGTGGTGTGCACCGCCAATACACCTGTGTTGTTTTGTATCTGGAGAGTTTCACAGTGACTGTGAAAATGGGAACCTGGGGCCAGAAAGTGAGTAAAACCCATAAAAGTGGGATCTCAGGTATCTCCTATCACTCATTTTTTAAATTTTTTTGGTTTGATAACCAAACCACAATCAGAACTAACTGACCCAGGTCAAGATTTGACACTCTACTGCCATGGTCTGGATTCACTTCGCAGTCAAGAAACATAAAGCATGCCTTCATGTCTCCAGGACAGACGCACAGCACACTTCCATAGCTTTCTCTCATACCTCTCTGAGTGAGCTGTGTCCATTCTGGTATATAGTACACCACTACTGTCCCAGAATGCTTTGCAAAGGGTGCCCGATTGATTCAGTAAATGTGCAGAATTTGAATGGAGGACAGTTTCCAGGCTGGCCTTTGAAAAGGGCATCGGCTTAATCTCTGTGATTGACAGATGGGATGATCAGACACAAAGCTTGGGTGATAACTCCACAAATACAGCTGAGCCACATGGCTGTTCATTAGAACAGAGTTCTGCCTTTGGTAAAAGTGACACTATAACGGCTGGGCTGAATAATGGTTTAAAATGATGCTAACAGATAAATAAAACAAACACTTTCCAGGCACACCAGATGTCATCGGCAGGCATCAAGGGGAATGTTGAAGTGAACCACAGCCCAGGGCAGCTGGGGCCATAGAGGCACTGAGACGGCAGCCAGGACAGAGAGGGATGTTGTCTCTTACGGAGGGTTTTTTGGGATCTCCAGAAACCCCCGAATTGTGATGGCAACAGGCATGATCTGGATTGTAAATGAGTGACTGTTGGTCTCTGAAGTGACTGGAAATAGGTCATCTCTGTAAATGTAGAAAGGTAATTACAGTGCAAAGGAAGACTGGGGATGCTGGATACCATCTATTAGCAGAAATAAGATGCAGACGTTGTGCTGTGTCCATCACACACCGATACAACGTGGACGCTGATATGACTGCAAGTGTGGCAGTTTGGATAACGGTTTCTTTTTGTTCTCAATATTTTTATTATTATTATTTTTTTTGCATATAACGTCATAAACAAAATGATACACATATCAAAATAAAAATAACACAAGAGCTTCCATTTCAACAAAGTTTCGGATCAAAAGACAATTTTTCAGTTATGAAAAGAAAAAAATGTATAATAATAATTATAAAAGTTTACAGTGATTAGTAACACTTGAGTGCAGAGGATCACATCTCAACCTCAATCATGCAGCTGATTAGGTGTTATATTGCTTCAGTTTGGCAACAAACGGATAAGGATAACAGTTTTTAATGGTACTTGACCTCCTGATGACATTGTGACTTGGCGTTGTGTCATGGTATTGTGGTTATAGTCTACAGCTCCAGTAGTATTTTCCGTGGCACTAATGAATTTAGCTTTCAAACAAAGAAAATCAATTCAGCAGAGGGCAGCAGAGAGTTCAAGGTCTGGTAAAAGCTGGTTTTAGGTCAAAATAAAACCTGCCCTATTAATTTAAAAATATACTGCAGAATTATTTAACTTGTGTAAGTGTTTTTATGAACCTTGGCTACTCTGGTGGGTTTTAAAACCTTGAAAGTCGATATTATTGGTTACTATGTAATGTACACAGGCAGCATTAATGCAATTTGTAAAAAGCACAGCAACCTGCCTCAGACTGGCTGGTTCCCAAGCCTCACCCTGCAGGGAAACGAGATGGGTTCAGCAAAAGGTCACACGGGGCCCTCATGAACTAAGGGCTGGACCCCTGGGACACAGCTATTGCACCCTCTCCTCTTGCCTGTCACTCTACAGGACATACTGGGAGTTTGGAGACAGCATGGTGAACCTGAAGCCTCCCGCAGCAGGTCAAACATCCTCAAACACCCAGAGCAAAGAGCTTAACATCTCACATTGCACACACAAGGCGTCCTTACCTGAGGACACATAATGGATGAGAATGAAAAAGAAGAGAGGCAAGGAATGGAAGAACAAACTCTCTGCTGTTGACTTCCACTGCAGAATATGGCATAGTATGGATAGCTGTGTATGTCTCCATGCATATGGACAACCCTGTGTATGTCTCTGTGCAGATGGACAACCATGTGTATGCCTCCATGAATATGGACAACCATGTGTATGTCTCCGTGCAGATGGACAGCCCTGTGTATGTCTCCATGAATATGGACAACCATGTGTATGTCTCCGTGCAGATGGACAGCCCTGTGTATGTCTCCATGAATATGGACAACCCTGTGTATGTCTCTGTGCAGATGGACAACCATGTGTATGTCTCCATGAATATGGACAACCCTGTGTATGTCTCCGTGCAGATGGACAACCCTGTGTATGTCTCCATGAATATGGACAACCATGTGTATGTCTCTGTGCAGATGGACAACCCTGTGTATGTCTCCATGAATATGGACAACCATGTGTATATCTCTATGCAGATGGACAACCCTGTGTATGTCTTCATGAATATGGACAACCATGTGTATGTCTCCGTGCAGATGGACAACCCTGTGTATGTCTCCGTGCATATGGACAACCATGTGTATGTCTCTGTGCAGATGGACAACCATGTGTATATCTCTGTGCAGATGGACAACCGTGTGTATGTCACCATGAATATAGACAACCCTGTGTATGTCTCTGTGCAGATGGACAACCCTGTGTATGTCTCCATGCATATGGACAACCATGTGTATGTCTCCGTGCAGATGGACAACCCTGTGTATGTCTCCATGCATATGGACAACCCTGTGTATGTCTCCATGAATATGGACAACCCTGTGTATGTCTCCGTGCAGATGGACAACCCTGTGTATGTCTCCGTGCATATGGACAACCATGTGTATGTCTCTGTGCATATGGACAACCCTGTGTATGTCTCTGTGCAGATGGACAACCATGTGTATGTCACCATGAATATAGACAACCATGTCTATGTCTCCGTGCATATGGACAACCCTGTGTATGTCTCCGTGCAGATGGACAACCCTGTGTATGTCTCTGTGCATGTTTATGCTGGGAATCTCCAGTATTCCCAACATCACCAGTGGAAGTTCACACTGGGTTCCACGCTGCCCAGAGCAAATGCGTTTTTTCTTATTTTCTGGACATCTATGGATGGGACTCAAGTTGCATTTGCATTTATTTGGCTGGAATCCCATTCAGTAGTGGTGGGATAAATGAGACTTCAAAACCTATGGTGGGTGGGAGTATCCTGAACTAACCAGTCATTGCTGGCTGTACCCCCTTCTCTTTGGTTACAGTTTCTTTTGTGTTGAGGTAGAGCCAGCATTGATTAGTTAATTCAGGATACTCCCTCCATCCACAGGTGAAGCCTCATTTGTCCCATCGCTTCTGTTCAGTTTATACTCCAGCCTTGTACCCTATACATATTGCCTGGGAGAGGCTCCAGCCCTCACCCTTCAGCAACCCTGTCTAGGATAATTCGCTAGAATATGAATTGATAGATGTATTTATTTAGCAGATTAGCAGATACTTAAGAGCAAACTGGCATACAGTGAGGCAAATAAAGAAATGGAATTTTCACCCTATTTCCTCTGATTGGAGGGCTGACTGATACATTTATTTTCTAGAGATCACGTTTTTTGTGCAGAGGATTAACTGCATGCATTTTGTAAGCAGGAACTAGAAGAGAAATGAAAGCATTAGTGACTAGGAATGAGGTTTGAACCCATACAAACTGTTGTCTATCAACAGTTAAGAAAAACTCCACAACCACACAGCCATCCTGACAGCTGACTCTGAGAACAGGAGGCATATGGACTTGGGATCATGTGGTCTACCTGGATTTGTCATATCCAAAATGGGTAAAAGCTCTCAGCAGATTAATTTATTCCATGGACCTAAAATTACCTAAGGTGAGGTTCGCTCTCTGATTGAAATGCTGCTTGCAGACTTGTCTAAATGACACATAAAGGTTGGGTGTGTAGGTATGACTCAGAGATCTGGCAGCTGCCTCTTCACCATCCTTCTGTACAATTTAATTGCTTCATAATGCAGAGGAAACTATGTTTTGAAGACAGGACCGGCTGACCCCCAAGCTACAAGTTACTCGTTGTTAAAAAATATGGGGAAATGCTTTTAAGGAATAAAATTGAAAAATTAAAAGAATAATTGCCTTAGCAAGACTTGTATCCAACCTGAAGTTTGCCAAATTGGATGAATGCCTCTGTCATCTTTACACAAGCTTTAGACGATTTAGAAATACTTTGATGTCTGAAAGGACTCCCTCAAATTTAATGACTGAGAAACAAAACGTAATTTGCCTTTCCGTTGCAAATGTGTTTGACATTCATTTTTAAAAGCTCTTTAAGAGTAAATATAAAGTAAAAAAATATTATTAAAGCCAGACTCAAATGACTAGTTCATAGATATAGCTAGGGTTAGTTAATTCTTTACATGTCGAATACTCAACAGCACTGAACCTAGACTGTGCACTGCACAGCCTTTTATTTATGTCACATTTAGGAATTTTGGTGATTCTCGAATTATTAATTAAAAATTTTGCCATTTTTTTTTTTTTTTTTGTTGAGTAGTTTGTTATAACTTTGAAGTAAAAGTTTATGCCACAGTAAGTTTGACAACAAATTTAGCAAAGGGAAGCCTCACCGTGGTGATTTACAACATGACGGAAGCTGAGAACCTGGTTAACACTTTACTGGTCAAATGGGTTTATCAATCCCACAAGTTTATCTCTCGCCGTCCCGTAGCAGTGATAGGAACAGTTGCTCTGGGCAGAACCAATTCACTTCCAGCTTGTCACAGGTAACAAATGAAAAGGCCTCCTAAAGTAGGTTTTCAGAGGCCATAAGGGTCTGCATGCTTCTGGGGACCAGAGGACACAAATTCTCCACCATCCCAAGGCACCAGTGTGACAGGGTAGAGGTGTGGCTGACTCTCCGAAGGTGTGCCTGACTCTACTCCATCCAACTCCCATCAGATTTTGACCCATGTATGAATTTGACCCCTTCTTCTTAAGGCTTTGAGGATTAATCTATAACACTCACTGAAAGCACCATCATATGCCTTGTACTTAAATGCCCATTAGATCAGGGCTCAATGCTGAGGTTCAGTGAGAGAAGTACAGGCACAGGCAGAGATGGCTGGGCCAGTAATTCATTAAAGGTGAGGCCTTCTCATGTTCTGGGCAACTGGATGCTGAACTATTTTTTTTAGATCAGGGGTTCTCAGTGTTTTCAATCTCAACCCCATCTGTTCATCATTAATATCTCTCACAGTTATAGCTCTATGAACCACTAGAGGGCGATCATGACCCACCAGTGGGCTGTGACCCATTGGTTGAGAAACACTTTTCGATGGCTGTTTACCTGCGTGATGTGAGCAGTGCCCTGTGCCACGAGTAATAGTCAGCAGAGCCCCACATAGCCTCACTGTTCGAACATAAGTCCACCGATCAGTCCAACATCTGACCCCCTTTATAGTAATGTAATTATCCAGTGTTAAATCAAAAATATGGCATTACAAGGCTCTCATTCTGCTTGCCCCTGAGTAACTCAGTATCTGTGTTTATGTTTAAATATGAAGTCGTAGTGTGACTATAACTGCTTGATATTTTGTGTCATTTTACTACCCATCTTTGAACGTAGTGCTTTCTCCCTAAAGCTCCCCTGAAGGACTCCACATTTGCCATTACATGGCTTGTAGCAAAAGAGCTAAAGGAACTGTAAGAACATAAAGCAAAGCTGAGCTCTTGGTGCCGGACTAGATCATGTGACACTGTATCCCGCCAGAAGAAGCCTCTGCGTTTGTAATCCAAAATCACATTATGTAAATGTATGATAATATATGAGAATCACCACACCGATTTCGCTTGACTTTTTCCCAATTCAGATAGTGAGCACATAATGAGACAGAGGTCTTTGGAACAGCCGGGGCTGCCGCGCCACCCCCGCCCGAATTACACCATGCACAGTCTTCACCAGGGAGCTGGGTGACATGTTTGTCTGTCTCTGGCATAAACATGGTGTCAGTGGGGCTGTCTGGCCGACTGAGTCCAGACGCTAGGGGCTGGGCTGCCTCCTTAATCAGTCTTCAACAGAGACGCTGGCGTCTCAGCTGCATGCAAACAAATGCTATAGTATTGGTCCATCCATCCAACCATCCATCCATCTTCATAGGGGATCTGACCATCTCTCACAAACCCTTCAGCCAAAATCAAGGGGACTCCCATCCACCCTAGATGTTATTCCAGTCCACTGAGGGCACACTCCCTCGTACATCATGAGGAGTGAATAGATGCCAATTTGCCAAACATTTTTGGACCGCAGAAGGAAACCAGAGTCCCTGAAGGGATCTCATGCTATAGAAGTGTTGCCTTCTCACTGCCCTAAATATAATATTAGCAAATAAAATATACTGCAACGAAAAAGAAAACATTCAAAGTAGTAATTAGAAGCTGTAGAAGTTTTCAGACTTAAAATGAAATACTACACAAACTACTTCTTTAGCATCTTTGTAAATTAATTATTTTAATACCACAAATTCTGTTATAATTAATCTCTTTCTTGTTCTTTTGACAGCGGACAATACAGACATGCACTGTGAGACAACAGGCACAGCTCAGTGGAAATATCAATATTAATATCACCTAAAAGCCTGTTAATAACTAAATAAAAATGGTGGCATATTATACACTGGGTCCCCATGCATGACGTAGTTTAAATAGTCCTTGAAGCATTTTACAGTAAAGCTAATCTAAAACAGCAGATATAACAGTCAATATATTTCCACTGCACAAATGTGGAGAGACTTTAATTGCTTTTTACTGTGTGTCACCAGAGAAGACATAATAATAAATTTGTTGGTTTTGGAAATCATTCCTGGAAGATGGAGTGGAGCATGGGGGGGGGGGGGGCAGCCAGGTGACCCGAAACCTCATTCAATTCAACTGCTCCTTTTTCCACTCAATGCATAAAACTGAGCTTTCCCTGACCCCCTGTTTCCATTTCTGGTGTGTGTTTCCCTATCTACTGAAATATCACTATTTTGCTTGCATTCCTGTCCGCCATTGTTGTTACTCCCATCACTACTCCCTTCACCTGGCAGTCCATATTCTACCTTCCCAAGTCACACGGTCCTGCCCAGAGCAATTGTCACGATCGCCAATCGTAGGAGGGACGCATTGGCGCGGTCAGCTGAGTCACTTGCTCAGGTACACGCTGTTCTGTCACACTGTAACAGGCATGGTGAAGACGGTGCTCATCTGCCACTCCAGGGCTGGTGCCAGTCTGGAACCTGAAGGGAAAATTTGCCAGAAGTTGCCTACGAGTTGATATCTGGGTGCGAAGTCAGGGTGTGGCCCATCCTGTCATTCCTACCTCCCGGCCAAAGATGTGGAATCCCAGAGAGAAGGCGTGCATCGGTCCCGTCTGCCTAACTGTGAGGGGTGGGTGGCTGGGTGCTGGTTCACCAACGGGAGCCGAAGGGACAGTCACTCAATCGTTGCCATGCAGGAGAAGGTGTGGAGCTTTAACTCCGTGAGAGATAGAGGTAGTGCTAGAAGAACAGCTGCTTCTGGGAGCCTGGAACTTGCACACAGACTGAGGTACAGTGACCCACTCCTACCTGCGCTTCTCGGCGAGAAAGATTCAGCAACAGCGGAGGCTTTACTCTCTGTTGGCACTCTATCTTAGCGACTACACCCGCTTCCTTTTTTCAGACTTTTCCAGAACACTCTGTCTGGTCCCAAATCAGATGTTGAGTAGAACTGATAAAGACGAACGAGGGATGAAGTGGGAAATAAGGAGAAGAAAGGAAAACGGATTAAACAGAAATAATGGCAGCTCACTATAGCGATAAAGCACAACTGCATGTGTGTAGTGCAGCAAACCCGGACTGACATCTTGGCCAGGTGGCAGGAGGTCACACAAAGTCATGGGTTAGGAAGTGGGAGAAATGTGCTCGCAGCAGGGAAATGTGAGCATTTAAACCGGGAGGGACGGTCACCTTCTGGATGGCACAGGGTCATGCATTTTTAATCTCACTGCCCTCAGATCTCATTAAGATCTCATTGGCATGTAGCACAGTAACGTCTTTAACTTTGCTCCGCTGCTGCCAGGTCATCTCCAGTCAAGGCTGAAATTTGCTTTACCCGCACCCTGTCAGATCCTCTGAGGTGTGTCATGTCTATCGGTTCCCTGTTATGAAGCCGCACCAGAAAGTGGGACCAGCGAAGAGTTCTCACATAGTGTGTGTGGGGGTGTCAACGTCATGCAGCTTCACTACCACACGAGTAGCAATTCAAATGGGCAGCGGTGCTCCCAGTGTCCGCTGGGTGCTTATGGAACATAGAGGTCTCAGTTTCCCATTGAATGTCAGTGACATTGGCACATGCGGGACATGTAGGCAGGCGGCCGTGTCAGTAAAGAGGCTGATGGGAATGGCAGTCTCAGCTTTAGCCCTCCTTCTTGGTGTGCAGCACCCCTGCTACCCTGAAACAACGGTGATCATTCAGTGGTCACTGCACCCATTGAGACAACAGCACATCGGCGAGTTTTAAATATGGAACATGAGCAGCAAATGGTTTCCATGCTTCAAACTAAATTCTGGGAAAATGATTGCATTATGTAGCAAGGGGCCCGGATGTTTTTAATCCCAAATTTTAGTAATTCGATCCAGATAATGTCAGAATACAAGGCACAGGCCACATCCCAAAGGGCCGAAGCTTTCATTTCCATCCTCTTGTGTTGTTCTTCACACAGCACGACTTTCTGACTTGAGTAAGATTTCAATCTTGCAAAGTGGATCCGGGAATCAGGAGTCGAGCACCAGCAGAACGATTAAGACAGGATGTGAAATGCTGGCTACAGTGCCCATTCTCCTTACAGGAGATCCAAACCTCCCCGTGGATATCAGTGGTGTTATATATGTATATTATTTTAGATGCAGCGCCCCCTCAGAACTCCAGCCCACTCCCCGGAATCCACGGCTACCCGCCATCTGTCTGTCTTACACGTCTATGCTGGGAATCTGCTGGGTGCTTTAAAAATGTCCTGGTGCAAAGTGTGAAGAGGTGACTAGTTTAAAATGCAACTTGCCACAATGGTCAATATCTCACGCCTTAGCCCATCCATCAGCCTGCTCTGATGCTATCTGTGTGACAGCACAGACGGTGGCTGTCCGTTTATTATGTACGGCGAGCTGTTATTTGCTTTTTAATTGTGTAATCTCTCCTGCTCTGGAAGTCTCCCTAGGTAACATCCATCCATTTTCTATTTGCTTATCCAATACAGGGTCACGAGGTGCCTGGAGCCTACTAAATGAAGCACAGGGCAGCAGGTAGGAGGTACCATGGATCGGATGCTGGTCCATTGCAGGGTACACACACACACACACACACACACACACACACACACACACACACACACACACACACACTCATGGAACTCTTGGAGAACATGCAAACTCCACAGACAAGCCCTTAAATGATGTTAACCACCTTTACAAACTTTCCCTTAAAGAAAGTGATGTCTTTAGATAAATGGCATGTTAACATTACTACAGACTAACCTCCTAATTCATTGTGGCCATAACCTTCACATCACCTCAAAATCTAGCACAGCGTCACAGAAAGCAATGCAAATAATACATACAATCTTCTATTTCTGTGGAACAACAGTAATGAGAGCAGTCACAATGATATTGCTTAATTTAGCTACCAATTATGGATTAATTCTCTCTATCTAGGCTGGGTTTTAATCTGGCTAAGAGGGTTTCTAAGACTGATCGGATGTGACTCTCCACATTCGTAACACCGACCACAATGAAGGCGTTTGAGCAAAGTTCCCTCTCTGCCCTAATATTTCCTTACACAAAGTTGTAATAATAAAGCCAGTCAGGCAGAGCTTTTATATGAGTGCATCACACACCGTTGGTCGTACCACGGTAGCCAGTCCACTCTTGTCTGTGCTAATGTTCCACTTTCCTGGTCACTGCTGGAGGCTCCATGTTAATTTACTCCAACATCTGTCATTGGACACCACAGGGGGAAATGATGTCACCCCCCACTTCTGCTGAGACTCTACCGGTGCAAACATCAGTCACACATGGGACAATCGTTGCCTGGCACACAAAGCAAAATGCCGGTGCAGACATCTAGGAGACCATTTGTTGCTAACAGGAATGGGTGGGGAGGTACAAGTACAAACGTACAGCTGGCATCAACACCAGATGACATCAGAATAAACACTTTTTGTCATTTGATTGCCCTTCCGCACTTGAATTTGAATACATATTAAAAAATCCTCTATGAGCAGCATATTAATACCGAAGCATTAATCTGGCGGCTTGTAGGGCCCTCTCTCTGTTGATGCATCCAATAGGCTCGTGCCAGTGAGGTGGGGCATGGAAGGGAAGAGCAGGAGGAAAGCTGGTCTACCATGGTGGAACTGAAGTTGTCGTCTCCCCAGCTGAAGTACAGTGTCCCTGACACTGAACACAAATGGCTGACATTGACACAGATATCAGAGACGTAAAAGTTAAACAGAACGCTTTGGTGATTTAACACATACAAAGGTTGGTAAAAGGGTCACACAGAGGGTAACGCACACATGCTGATTGGGGTGACATCACAGCCTCTACAGACAGCAGACAAACCAGCAGGACTCACTGACGCAAAGCAGCTTCTCCCCAGAGTTTCATCGAGCCAGGGGTCTGGCAAGCAGACTGCTCATTGAGCACAGCTGGTTATAAGGCAAAAACAACTTGCTTGTGCCAGCTGGACTTTAAAGTGGTGTTACATTGGTTCGGTAACAGAGAAGAGAGAGATTTCTATGGGAAAGCCTAGAGAACGAGTAGGGGGAAATGGGGACAGGAAATGGGGAAACACCTGTAGAACGGCTAGATGAGGAAGGCAAAGGAGATGGACAGAGAAGTGATAGTCACTGGGTCCTGGGCCCAGGGGCACGGATGGCAGGGCATGGTGGTGGGGAGGGGACAGCAGAGAAGAGGGAAAGGATCTGTCCGGACCACTGTCATGCTGTTGTCCCAGGATGGCTCAGGGTTCAAAGGTCCAAAAACCAGCCACTGGAAGAAACAGGACTCACGTGCTACTGCTTCATGACAGCCACCATTCATCATTATATTTCATCTGTTCGTAGTTCATTTACTATAACTGCTTACAATATGTCTGGAAGAAGTTGGCTGTCGATATCAACCAGCAGAGTATGATGTGTGAATGTACATATATTACTGTAAGATGGTGTGAAAGTCTCAGGGTGTGGCGAGGTCATGTGGGAAACCCATTCTCATATCTGCGCCTAACCGATCCATCCATCCATGCATCCACCCATCAACATTCTAACAGCTTATTGAGGTCAGGGTCATGGGGCCCTGGAGCCTATCCCAGCATAGGGCACAAGGCTGGGGTACACCCTGGACTGGGTGGCAGCA
Organism: Gymnarchus niloticus; assembly: GCA_009936485.2. Classification (NCBI taxonomy): domain Eukaryota; kingdom Metazoa; phylum Chordata; class Actinopteri; order Osteoglossiformes; family Gymnarchidae; genus Gymnarchus; species Gymnarchus niloticus. Next base: position 2,040 of record JAACJT020001453.1, on the reverse strand, counting down.
TTACTGCTAATTTGAAGGCGACCTGGTACTTGTGCCACTGAGCGAAATGATTCCATGGAAACCAGCACCTCGGGCGCTGAGGGTAGGGGAAGGAGAAGGGAAATAGAGGGGGCAGAGAGAAAGGGACAAAGGCCAGAGGGAGGTGGATGTTTGGGAAGCACGGCAATGAGATGTCAAAAGTCATGGCGGTCACCGATGTGCTCTTGCCTGTCGGTATAACTTGTGTTCCTATGAAGTCCGATCCAGTGGCAGTGAGCCATATAACAGGTTCACATCATCTCCTGGTTCTGTGTGTTTGCTTTCCCCATGGTGTGTGGGTTTCCTCTGGATACTGGATGAAAACTCATTAAAATGTTGGAAGAGACTAATATCTCAGGATTCTTGTAATGTGGCTGTAGAGAGTAAATTCATCACAAAGAGCCGACTCCAGATTGCACAAATCAATCAGTGTCTTTTGTATTTCTGCAGTTATTTTGCAGCGCACTATAAATAATTAAAGGATTTACATACCCTGAGGGGATGGTGGGCAGCCAGGGCTGCCATAACACTGATATGTTGTTCAGATCTGTTACCACGGTGATGACAACAAGAGTGCATCTTTCACAAACTACTGTCAGTTTCACGCCCCCACAGAAGCCAAGCCCAGGCCCTAGATGGGCTATATGGGGATGGACTGAGAGACAGTTGATAGTAGAGTACTCCAAAGGGCCACGTGACATCCAAAGGGTCATGTGACCATATGCTTCCTATGTTTCCTATAACGAAACACTAACTGAGCAGGAGAATACCCCTTGAATTCATGCTATTTTTTTTGCTAGAATCATTTGCCACCCCCACCCTCCCAAAAAAGGACTCATTTTGGAAATGAACAGCATGACTAACAGTCTTGGCCTTTTAAAGCTCAGCAATCACTGGTGTATGATCTTTCATGACTTCAGCAACGAATTTCACCAACATTTGCTTGGAGAAACACAAGAGCTCCCAAATAAAAATGCATATTTTTAAAAGGGGATCAGTTGGCTAAAAAATCTTTTCTCTTCAGAACAAGTGATTCTTCAAGTGTAACTGTCACAAACACACAGGCAGGACCTGAGTGCAGGCAAGGTTCTTTAATAGTCATCAAAAGCCAGGGAGTCCAAAAGCCCAACAGACAGGAGCTTCAATGCCAAAGGGGGTATCCAAAAAACCGTAGTCAAAACAACCAAGGTCAAGGTCAGGACAGACAGGGTTTCCAAAAGGCCAAGGAGAATCCAAAATGTAGTAGTGGTCATAGGCAAAGGTCCAAAATCCAGAAGAGCAGTCAGAACAGCAACCAATTCCAAAGGGACAACACGCAAAGGGCAAAACCAGATAACAAGCAAAGATCATACGCAGATAGGCTTCTAAGATTAGTCAAATGCTCAGTATGGGTTGAGAGAAACAAACACAATGAGGCAAACACCTGGCTGGGTATAAAGAAGGTTCATTAAATGAGACACAGCAAGTGGTGAGGTCTGCGGTAGGAGTGACAGATGTGTTCAAGGTAGAGGTGGGATTACATCAAGGATCAGCTCTGAGCCATTTCTTATCTGCAATGGTGATGGATAGGTTGACAGATGAGATCAGACAGGAGCTCCCATGGACGATGATATTTGCAGATGACGATCTGTAGTGAGAGTAGGGAGCAGGTTGAGGAGACCCTGGAAAGATGGAGGTATGTTCTAGAAAGGAGAGAAATTAAGGTCAGTAGGACAAAGACAGAATGCATGTGTGTGAATGAGAGGGAGGAGAGCGAAATGGTGAGGATGCAGGGAGTAGAGTTAGCGAAGGTAGATGAGTTTAAATACTTGGGGTCAACAATTCAGAGTAAAGGGGAGTGTGGAAAAGAGGCGAAGAAGAGAGTGCAGGCAGGGTGGAGTGGGTGGAGAAGAACCCCAGGAGTGATTGTTGTTGGAGTGCTGACAGTCAAGGATTCCTCGTGACAGTGTCCCCATTGGTCTCTCCCTCATAATTATGCTGCTATATGTAGTCATGCCGGGGCCTTTGTTGTTTCCGTTTAAC
>JAACJT020001452.1:0-15049 GCA_009936485.2 Gymnarchus niloticus | reverse complement strand
TGGTCAGACAGGACAGCTGAAGTTGAGGGAGGGCACTTAGGCCAGCAGACGATATGAAGATCTCTTGAATCCGAGACCCCAAGGGAAACACATGATAAGAGGGGGGCACAGCTCCTACCACAAGCCAGCCACGCCCAGCTCACACTCGTTCAGCATCACCGAAACATTGACATGAGCTGTATACCATCGAGTGACCCTTAAACAGCCAGAAGGTCCCTTGCCTCACTGTGAGGTTTTGTGTGGTTCTCCGTTTGCTGGGTCGGTCTTCCTGTGATCTGTCTACCTGTTTATGGTTGCTGATTGTTCTTGGTTTTTGCCTCGTGTCATTGGATTTCTTTGCCGTGCTGACTGCCAATTTCTAGTTTTTTGACACTTGCTGCCTATGACCTCCATTATGTCTTTGAGTTTTGGAAATCTCGTCAGTTCTGATTTTGATCCTGCCTGTCCTTTGGCTCTGCGCTTGGGTCCAGCCTGTGTATTCATTACAGTTTCATTCTTGACATCCCTTGCAATGGTGCAATGATTTCTGCCTGTGGACTTTCCACAACAAATTCTTGTGAGTATGTAGCATATTTTAGTGCTATTAAGATTTGCTACATTGGACAATACACATACCCCTGCAGAAAAGATGCAATGTTAAATATCTGGTATAAACATTGTTTTGAAGAAACCAGGCAACGGACAAATGTAGGTTGTCATGGGCAGTTCATTTCTCAAATAAGCCAAATAGATATCTATGGGCTCTTGCTGTCACAATATTCTTAGATTGTGTCTTAGATTAGTTATGTCATCATTTCCTTTCAGCTGCTCCCGTTAGGGGTTGCCACAGCGGATCAACCGTCTCTATCTCAGATGAGTTATGTAAGTTTTTTAAATATGGTCAAGAACAGGATATGTAGTCTATAAAGGCAAAACAGTATTCCAGATTAAAATGGCATGCCTGTAAACAAAGTAACATATAACACTATACCTTATAACAGGTCTACTATATGCAGCCCCTCTCACCATGCACCTGGCTTTCCTCACAGCACACTTAACCTTAAAGGGAGTGTAGCTTCAAAGCTCAGAGTCCGCAAGTTCCATCTTTCCTATGGTGACTCATGCATTAGCCTGTCTTTAATGGAGTCCAGCACTTTATTCTTTTCACCCCTCTGTGGGTTGCTTTGCACAAGCCTTTTGCTCTCAAAATTGTGTAAACAGTTGACAAAAGTAGCTTAATTTTCTAACTAGCCTAACTGTGGATGAGAAGATCCAAAAACTGGATCAGACGTCAAGCAATGATCAGTCACATACTGACAAGAAACACCACAACCTACAGACCCCAGGTACTGACAAATGACAACACGTACGGGGATCAAGCAGTAGTCTGAACTCTCATTTAAATATGCATTCATGCTCACAACAGCCCACCACAATGGAAGGTTCTGCTTCAAGTCACAGTGATCATACTTCTTATTATAAAAACAAGTTGTACTGATCATTTATTCACTTCAACAAAAATGGGCACGGTAATGGACGAAGGGCTGAAAAGACACTCTGCAGGGGTCTGTTAGGTTAAAGCTGTAAACAATGCCGGAAAAACAAGTCAAAATCTTCCTTGGTTTCCCCTTAATGGAAAACTGGCTGCATGAATCGAACCGCCCGACACAGTGAGTAGAAAAGCAAGCGGCTGAAAGTCACTGTGGCAGATGGTCCTCCTGCACTGGTAACAGCGATGCCGTTAGAGCCGCAAACAGCCTTCTGTGTCCTGGAAACACAGAGCGATCTGTTTGGGTAGATCAGGGAGGGTGACGAGGAGCTAATAAATCACACACTTTATAGAGCCACCAGAAGGCCACCTCTTCTCCAGACTGAGAGAAATGCTAACTCGGGGTTGGTGCCACCAGCAAGAAAGAACAATGTTACAGGTATCGAATACTACATATTAAAAGCAAGTGTATAAACAATATTAAGTTTATATTAAACACGAACATTCAGCTTTACGCTGTCGGTAACCACAATGACTTTTTGTTCACAAGCTTGTATAGTCTCAGAAAGCCCCGGAAGGCTGGATGCCGGTCCACTGATATTTATTCTTATTATAGCAATGGCAGCAGATGCTGGCTGTCTTCTCAGTGACTGGACTTGCTATAACTCAAACACCATGACCAATTATATCTGTGGTTGAGAGCCACTAAAACTCCAGTGACGTTTGTAGGAAGATTCGACTCAGAAGAAGACCCCTTTCCAAAGACGTGGAGTCACGTGGTCTTTGGAAAGGGATTTTAAACTACCGATTCTGTATGTTCTGTTTGCTGACCATGGAGACCGCAGTGATGTCTCTGTTGTTTTCTCTCTAATATGAAAGTCCAGTCCTCCGCATCTTGCTTTTACTTTTAGACTCATAAAAGCCTGAACAAAATTATATTATTAAAAGCAACCCCTAATTTGCTTAAACATATATGTTTGACTTACAAATCAGTATTTAAAGGGTTTTAATGGTACAGGGCAGACCCTTACACAACTGACTAGAAACTGACTGGAAACTTAGAGAAGCAAAAGGCTTTTGGTTTGCCTCAACGCGATCTTGGCAAGCCATCAGACAGCTCAGGAGGAGGAAGCAGTGCTTTGCCCAAACTGTTTCATCAGTGATGGTGTGCTGGGGATGTACAGTATTTGAGCAGTGGAAGTAATACTTTGAGGATCCCCTGAATCCCACTGACATACCTTCCTTGGAGAAAGCAGAGTCCAGGGACTTGGAGTAGGACCCCCACATCACTAGGGCTGAGGTCCCTGAGATTGCAGGCAGTAAATGAAACTCATTCCTGGTTGGTGTTGAACTCTGGTAGAGTTGCCCTCTGTCACCGAGTTTGTTCATAACTTTTATGGACGGAATTTCTAAACACAGACAAGAGGTGGAGGGTTTCCATCCTGGCGGCCTCGGGATCTCATCTTGTTTTTTTGCAGATGATATTGTCTTTCATCTAGGGGCGACCTCCAGCTTGCACTTGATCGATGTGAGGCCAGGTGTGAAATGACCAGGATAAGGATCACCACCTCCTAATCTGAGGCCATGGTTCTCAGCTGGAAAAGTGTGGATTGCCTTCTACGGGTAGGAAATGAGTTTCTGCCTCAAGTGGATGAGTTTAAGTATCTTGGGGTCTTGTTCACAGGTGATGGGAGACTGACAGGTCGGTTGGTCCAGTATCAGCAGTTATGTGGATGCCCTACTGGTCTGTCTTGCTGAAGAGAGAGCTGAGTGGAAAGGCAAAGCATTGAATCAGAATATCTTTATTGTCATTGTAACGGGTACAACGAAATTAAGTAGAACGGGAGAGCACCGAGCCGCTGCAACTGTGTGCGCCGCCATCTTGAACCGGAAGTGTGGGTAGCGACCAATAAAATGAGATTGTGGATACAAGCAGCAGAAATGAACTTCCTTCACAGGGCATCTGGACTCAGCCTTACAGATAAGGTGAGGAGCTTGGACATTCGGGAGGAGCTCAGAGTTGAGCTGCTGCTCCTCTGCATTGAAAAGAGCCAGCTGAGGTGGTTTGGGCACCTGTCTAGGACACCTCCTGGACGGCTCCCATGCAATTATTCTGCTGTAGTACATTGCTGCTTGATCATGCGGTTTTCTCTCTCCCCTGCCCCACACTCTAGGCCTACTGTGCCCTCCTTTCCGGTCACCTGTCCACCCTGACCAGCTTGCTGTCTTCTGAGCCAATGAACTTGCTCTTCAACCAGATCATTTTTTGTCGTTGTGGTCATAATTTATTTTCTGACGGACTTGTGTTGGTCCAGGAAACTGTGATATCAGTACTTTTAATTCAGTGTTGTGCTATGCAGCATACAAATAGTATAGGCTGGGGATTGGAGGACTGACTGATCTGCCAGATTGAGTTAGCTCGGTGTTGGATACAAATGTCTTATGCAGATTTCATTTTGGATAAATGTAATAACCAGTAAACTCAAGGTACGTTTGAGTCAGCGCTGTTCCTTTACAAAGTACATCTGTCAAAACCACATGCTATTATGAATAAAGAATTTAAACACTAAATCTATTCGCTATATGATGGCAAAGCAGAAAGTTGGGTAAGTATATCCTTAGAATTCTTCACAGCTACATGTTAGAACAGAACTGTATAGCGATAAATGTCTTTGAGTTTACAAATTGACTATATATAGGTCCACAACTTCATTTAAAATTTTTATATTAAGCCAGTAGATGGCGCTCTCCCTGTATGTGTAGGGTTAACGTTGTTGAAATCGTTGCAGCAGTTTTTTAAATATATATATATATATTTCGACATATTGGTATGTATGTATATATGTGGAAAATGAATTTGCGTTTTAAGTTTACACACCAGTTATTTTAGCTTACGTTGCTGCTTTCAGAAAATATCAGTTTTCGAATCTACAAGTTAAATGAAGTTATAAAAGCACAAACAAAAAGAAAAAAACAAAACAAAGAACATTTTCCTTATACTTCTGTAATGCTATTTTCCTAACTCTGTGATAGAAAAAAAAAAAAACTATGAACACATATGAAATTATCCAAGTTTTTATTTATGTATTCCCAATTTATGAGGATAATTACATCATAACTGCATTGTACTGTTATTACGGTTTATTTTCAGGTGCCCACATAAAGTTGCCAGTACTGCAAAAAAAGAAATGAAGCGACTGACAAAAGCAACATTATTCCTGTAAAATATATACGTTAATGAAGAGAAATAATATGTTGGCTATGCTGAAAATGAATTATACACCATATGCAGAGCTGCGGAGACGTTTTTTTATTGCTTATACCATGAACAATACAAACAACAATATAAACACAAACAATATACAACAAAGAGGCAAGGATTCCCAAATAGGTTTACACAGTGTACCGCCAGAGGTATATTTAAACACATGGGCAATTAAAATAATAAAAAAAAGTACAAAACACTTAAACAAAATTAAGACACCAAAAAAGAATATAGAGCCAGAAGTCTTACAGATTTACTGATGACAACCACAATTAGTAGTTATATGATAGGCATTGATTGCCTTTTTATTGTTGCACTTATGCAGAGACTCAGAAAATTCGGTCATAAAATGAGAAAAATTAGGGGTTGAACCAGACCACTTTTTCGTGTATATGATATTTCCCCAAAATAATTCCCAAGTTTATGGGATTCACTTTATGTTTTCCTATCCCATTCCCTTTAAAATATATTAGTACATCCATTCCCCCCAACTTCAAAAGAGCGGCGGAGACGTGTACAGACAGGGGAGCGGCAGCGTTAGCGAAACCGTTAACGCAGCAGCGTCAAGCCGTTAACGCGGCCGCGTGGAAGGCTACCGCCGGCGGGCCGTTCCCGCCAGTTTTTAAATCGCTTTCGAGCGCGTGCCTATTGTGCCGGGGGATTGTGACGCGCCGTTGCCATGGCGACAGTAGGCGGGGACAAAAGTGTCAGTCCGCTCCGAAAATCACATGGACGCCGTCTAAGTGCGGCTCAGGCTCACTCGATGCACGCTGTTAAACAAAAAAGACCCACGTAATCAGTAATTTGGTAAAGAAGCTCGTTAACAGGAGAGGCGAGTGTCCGTCGTCGGGAGCGGTGAGTACGAATCGGATCCCGGAGGAGGTAAATGACACACGGCTAGCCGGGCATGACGGCACGGTGAGTCTGTCTGAGGTGGCTTCCCGTCCGGGGAGTAACAGGACCAAGTGCTGGGGGACGGCTCCGTCACGGCCGCTCCGGGCTGCCGGCTCACATTTCCGCCATATGTCAGGGAGCCGAACCGAGCGGTGCCGAGTGGAGCCGAACCGAACCGAGCGGAACCGAACCGAGCCGAGTGGAGCCGAGCTTAACCGAGCGGAGCCGAACCGAGCGGAGCCGAGCTTAACTGAGCCGAACCGAGCGGAGCCGAGTGGAACCGAACCGAGCCGAGCGGAGCCGAGCTTAACTGAGCCGAACCGAGCGGAGCCGAGCTTAACTGAGCCGAACCGAGCGGAGCCGAGTGGAACCGAACCGAACCGAGCCGGTTCTGTGTAGTCGCTGGTTTTAAAAGAACCAGGGATCCAGATGAGGGCTTCGTGGCTCGGCAGTCTAAGAGGACGCGGTGGTTTATGACCTCCCCACGGGCCTGCAGCACCGGCACGTCTTTGACCAGCTGAATGTGCAGCCAACTTTGTCAAAATGTATTCTGAGCAGACATTACACTGTAGGGGCTCCCGTGTGACGAAGAAATCAGAGGCATTTCGGTTTAAAACAAGGCGATTATTATTAATAAATATCTTTTAATTATACCGGCCGTCAGTTTAAAGCAGCCACACACACCTAGGCCGACCCCCCCCCCCAGCAGGGCTTACTTCATACACACATGACCACGGTGGAGACCTCACACAGGAGGGTCACAGTACAACACGGCTTACTCCAGTAATAATGAGGGCCACACTGCATCCCTACAGTACAATTCTGACACTAGAAACCCAAAGGTACACTCAGTATAACAATGTTCAAACCCCAGTACACGCTGGGACCGCCTCAGTACTTGGCTGTCAACATCCTGCAGAAGCCTTACTGACTGCTGGGATGCCTTCCCTGATTCTGTTTAATGAGAAGTTGTACTGAAGGATGATACATGTCTCTTTGAAGGCAGTGTATTTTGGATGCTGATATCAGTTATTGTGTGGTTTATTTTATTTGCTCTTTGAGATTTTAATTTGCTATAGGGTTTGATTCTGTACGGGAATTAACGTAATATCTTTCTTTGCTCTTTAGTACATTGCTAATCCCCCGTTTCTCATTTTCCTTGTTTGCCTCATCTGAAGGAATAGCTGCTGGCCTTTGTTGTAGGCAAAAAAGAACTTTGGATTTTCTGGGTCATTTTCTGTGACCAGGACTCTGGTTTGAAGTCCTGGGCGAGTTGAAGATGAGCAATATTAGCCTGTGGTTTGTGGATTGTTCAGTTATGTACCTAAAAAGCACGCTGTGGTCTTCACTTATAAGAAAGAGTCCACACAACTGGCATGAAGACCCAAGATCCACGCTGATTTAACTGGCCTGACTGAACCTGACATTTTTATGTAGGCTACTGGACAGTTGTGATGGCATCGTGGCTCAGTGAGTAACACTGTTGCCTCACATTTCCATGATTGGGGGTTCGAATTCTGCTCCTGCTCTGTGTGTGGAGTTTGCACATTCTCTCTGTCTTGTGGGAGGAAACCCCAATAATTCAAGGACATGCAGTTTAGCTAAATTGCTTATGGTGGGTGATTGTACCCTGTGTTGGCCAAGATAGGCTCCAAGCCCCCCTCTGCAACCCTGACCAGGATAAATGGTGTGAAGATGGATGGATAATTTGTTTTGCTGGTCACACATTTGATTAGAAATGCGTGGACATTTCTGTTGGTTCTGTGTTTTAAGTGTGTCACAGGGAGCAGGAATGTGAGACTGACATTCTGCAGAGCAGGTAAAATGGCTTGTTTCCTTGTCTTTTCTGATTGCGATGTATATTTGGCTGCTGACCTGATGCCTTCAAAGTTCAGGTTTGGAGATGTGTCCTCAGATGCTGTATTACCTGCTGATTGGTCTCGTCTTGGTCTTTCTACTTTGCTGGGTCACTCATTCTCCTCCTTCTCGTGGGGTAATTAGCATGCCTCCACCACCGGTGGTCATGTTTGACCTTCCCTCTCTGTGTTTTCTGTCACATAGTGCCTGCCTGCCCCCTCCCCCCACAGCTGACTTCAGATGACAGTGAGAACCAAAAGAATTATTTTGTTTTCTTTCACCAGCTACAGCAGAGAATTTGGATGCTGCACTTAATCATGAACCTTAAGTAAGAGAAATAGTGAGACATCTTCATAATATGTGAAACGCCACCTTTGAGCTATTTGAGCTGTCATGGCAATAAGCTCCTCCCCTACCTTCGCTCAGTGTTTCAGAAGTGCCGAGTTATTTGTCATGTCTGCTAGGGAGGCATTTCGATGTCACAGGGATGTCCCGACGGGCTTAGACTGGCCCCATGGCACCTCCTGTGATGCTCTGTTGGCACTGTAAGACCAGCCTGCTGCACATCAAGAGGATGGACGCCTGCCTTCCTCTGCAGGAAGGACCCATCTTGATGCCTTCCATGTTTTGTTACCTACATTTAGGGGGCCCTCCGATCATTCTGGAAGAACTCTCCAATGGGAGTGTAGTGCCTGACTTGTATCGCAGCGGTTTATGGGAGGGACTGAGGGGTTATTCCCACGCCCTCTGGGCCGCCTCGACCATCCACTTAAGCTGACACGGCTTGGCCTTTTCACATGTATACCTCAGTGAAAGTGCTCCTGGGATCGGGGACACGTCATGACCTGCTTCTGTGCTGAAGGCCCCACATGGTAGCCCGGCTCCTACTTTGCTCGTTTCTGTTTGATATGGAATCGTGTTTAACTTTCTGAATGATCTGAGTCGAATTGTTGACTTTGACTTATGTTACAACTGAGGGCTTTAACTATAAAACTTGTCCTTATCCTTGCTGGATGGAAGGGTTCTGAGTACAGACTCTTGACTTGTGTTCCTGGTACAGTCAGGATTTTCACTACCTCAGGAGATTGATAATTGGGATTCTTGCTTGTCATCTTGGATCTCACTTTGAAGTGAGGGCGGTGTTGGGGTTATTCTTTATGAATAGCCTGGTTCAGTTTTGAGCTTTGGGATATGGGAGGGGGGTGTTGGGATTATTTTTTTATGAATAGCCTGGTTTGGTGGGAGGGGGATGTTGGGGTTATTTATGAATGTTGAGCTTTAAGGGGGACACCAAGTGGTTTTAGTTGAGAACTACTGTTCTGCTGATGATATAAATCTGTCGAGGAAAGACCCCGTGTAGCTCATTAATGGAGAATGCAGGCTGCACGTCCCTTTTAATTAGGGTGTGCTGTGTTTAATCTGAAGCAGATGAAGAGCTCTGACGAGTTGCAGGCCACCCTGCACCGGTAGGCCCAGCTCTGTGGCTGGTTCAGGGTGAGCCATCACATGTCCAGGAAACATTCATTTCCAGGTCTCCATGAAGATGTTAGTTGTGCTGTTTGCATCATGGCAGAAGGCATTTGTTGTATGCAGATGTTTTACAGGGTTCTTTAAGGTCTCTCTGACTCTCTGGTTCAGTACGGTGGGCACCTTTAGCCAAGTAACCAAAGTGGAATCTTTTTTTCTGCATTCTGCAGTAGGTGAAATCCGTTATTCTCATACTTGTCCAAACAACCCCAAATAGTTCCCTTAGGTCACGCTTTTTTATTGTTCCTATCTGAGATGTGAAATGATCTGCTTGTGTAAGTCCTGAATGAAGAGCTGAGTAAACGTTAATTCGATACTTGTGTGACTCATGCTATGTCATGTTAGTTAAAACAGTTGTGCTTCGTTGTGAATCCAGAATGGGGAACACGGTTGTGCTTTTGTCAAGGGTTTGATGGTATTTGAAAAGTTTGTTCAGCAAGCTTTTGGATGCCTGCCTCCAGCGAATACTCTCCTTTGAAACCCTGTCAGTATAAATTAGCCTCCCGCTCTGTGGAAGTATCCTCCATGATGCTGTTCACGGTCGGAGCATGTGTGTTATGCCAACGTCTGAGTTTCAGTCACGCCGTCGGTTCATCCACTGGTTCCACTGGTCGCTTCCCCCACCGGTTTCTGCAGCCTGAGGCCTCTGCTGTCTCCTGAGTACCTCAAGAACAGCCTCACGTCATGGTGGTGGAGGGACAGCCACTTGTGCCGGCTGAACAAATGAACAAAGGAATGAGTCTTTGCTATAATTCAATTCAATTCCATTTTTGTTTTTATAGTGCCTTTCATAACACGGTTGCTCCAAGGCACCCAACAGGAGTACGTGGTAATTCTCTCTAATATGAGAATTCGCCTGACAGCCATCTTCCCTTGAACATGTCTGTCGGAGTTCAGTCCAAGTTCAACTTGACCTTCCTGTGGTTTCCACTGAGAGTACTCATTTGTAAAAGTACTTTCCATGAAGTACTTCTCAGGGAGCTGCCATTGTTCTCGCCCCACAGGTGACCTCAGCTGACTGGTGAAGCTGGTTATATTAACAGACATTTTTTAGACACATCTGTGTCATATTCAGAGGGCAGTGCTGAGTCTTATCTCAGCTGGGGCTGAGGGTTGTACCGATCTAGCCTGTGTACCCGGAAGGTTCCACCCGGAGCTTTGGGTCGAGTTTCTTCATGGGCTGTGCAGGAAGCCCCCGGAGGGTAGGGTTTCCTCCTACCTGGGGGGTGGGGTGCTTCACGTTCTTGACGCCGTGGCACTTGTGTGTCATGTAAGTGGAATGTTTTTGTGTGGGGTGCCGGGGGGGGGTCATGCTCTTTAGCCCCTGAGGCAAGCGGTGGACATGGAGCATCGGGTGATGTCCCAACAGTACAATGTTAATCCCCCCCCGTGGAAATGTGAGCACGAAGGCTGCAAAGATTTCACAAATTCAGGCTTTGAAAGAGGAAAAGAGAATGCACACCCAACATTCCTGAGGAATTGTAGTTATTGGTATTTATGGCACTTGTTCAAATTGATCCCTTTCCTTAAATGACATGCTTAGCTAAACATCTTGCAGTATTTGTAGATCTCAACCCAGTAATGCCATACTGATCCGAGATCTCCAGAGTGACCTCCGACATGTGGCAGTCAGAAGTCCTCTGGAATGTTTGATCGCATAGCCTGAGCAGTCCCCAGTAGAAGAATCCGCTGGGCCGACTCACCATCCTGGCTGCAGGTTTGGTGCTGCTCTTGTCCTTTCTGCCACTGGAATGCTGCCTAGCAAGCAGGCTCTCTATGAGAGTTTCCCTGGGCCTGCTGCTCCTGGCTCCCTTCCAGCGAGGCAGAAAAGGGTGAAGGAGTCGAGCTCTCAGAGGAGACCACAGCCAGTGGGCTGGTCCTACTGACCATGCCAGGGAGCTGGCTCCTCATTTCAGCTGGCATCGTGGACCACTCATTGAACATGGGCATCGTGGCACCGGGGAGCCCTCTGATACACACATGGAGAAAAAGGAAATGGGGGACAGGAAGTGTGTTGGTTTAAAGGGGGAGAGCTTAATCTGGATGAGAGGGTGTCGTCTAGGCTCTGTGGAGGCTCCAGATCAAGTCTTCATTTCACAGCCCTTCTGTAGGTCTTTCCTTCTCCTGGTTTCCCTCGTGTTGTTTTTTTAATTCCTTTTTTCTAACAATTTTTCGGTCCCACTGTAGGTCTTGGCCTGGAAAGCCTTTGACATGAGTGCTGTCTTTGGAAGTTTCTGAAACATCTGAAGGATCTTGTAAAACTGGAGCAGGATTTTCCTGCCCCTGCTGTTCTGATAGCTGCTCATTGCATGTTTTGCTGCCTGTGGGTCCAGTGTCACACAGGTCTTCAGCAGGGTAAGACAATCTTCTGGTGTTTACAGTCTTTAGGAAAATATATAAAATGTTTCTTGACCCTTTTTACTGGCTATAAGATTTGTTGATTTGATAACTAGGGTTTCATCTGTGACGGTGTTGTGCTGACGTGCGGCTGGGGTTTATCAGAATATTAACAGAATATTTGCCAGTTTTGAAGTGAGGTCCTTGGTTCTTCATCAAGTGCTTGTGTACTTTTTTGCCCTTCCCCCTTCTTTCCTTCTCATAGACGTGGGTTTTCAAAAAGACATTTTACTGGTTTATCCATTCATTCTCCCTGGTTGAGATGTTAAGTGGGGGTGGAGTGTAAGTAAGAGGATGCCTGGGGGAGGGAGGAGGGGGTGTGGGATGAGGGGACCGTGGAGATCCTGGAGACCCCAGGACAGCCCAGACATACAATGAAGGGAAATACTTCCTGTGAGGCTCTGCCAGGTCCTGAGATGCTTGGCTTATGTGTTGTATGGGAGTTCTGCACTGGGGTTTTGTGTGTGTGTGTGTGTGTGTGTGTGTGTTTGGTGGTGGTGGTGGTGGTGGGGGGGGTGTATCTTCTGAAGGGCTGTCATTGAAAGTGGAGAAGCCCCCTGGGCTATCTTGGCTATGTTTGGGGGGACTGTACTCTGTGATTGTGTGTTAAGGGGCTCTTTGAGGAACTGGAAATTTGAAGGAATCCTAACATGGACCTTTTGGCTAAATAGAGAGTGATTCTTTTGGTTTGTATACAGATCCAGAATGATCCTGTGACCCCCCTGTCATCGAAACTGAAACATCCCAGAATGTTGAGGAGCAATAATGAGGAAAAGCACATTGTTAAAATTATCAGTGGCTCCCTCACTGAGGCATTTATGGAAATGACTGTGGCTGCTTTGCATGCCGGTTGCGTGCGTGGACGTTAGGCAGTGTTAGAACCATGGAGGTGCCAGGCGGACGCGCGTCGAGTCCCGGGGAGGTGCCAGGCGGATGTGCATCAGGGTCTCTCCCCATGCATTTGTGTTTCCAGCTGTCCTATGCTGACTTATGCTAGTAGCTATCGTGAGGTAACAAGTCCTGGGCACAAGAACACCTTTGCTGATGCTGGCCTTGGAGCCCACTCAGTGTCATCAACAGCCAGATGCAGAGCATCCCATTCCTACAGACCATCCTTTGATGTACAGGCCGTGAATGTTGTCCTTCACAAAAGAGGCTGGAACATTGCATACAGAGTGACCTCTGACCTTCCGAGATGCTCACCCCACACGTCCCCTTTGGCTGCCTACATGTATTTTTGGCCACTGCCCCTGCCACTCCTGCACGGCAGTGGGTTTAAAGCACTTCCCAGGGAGCCGGTGACCAGACGTCCTTGGGGTTGCTTGCTTCGAAGCACAAAGACTGGCACTGTCCTGGATTGGTGGTATCAGCTGCCTGATTTAAGACTCCTTAATTGAGTCCCACCCGCCTGTTTTTTGAGTAATATGGGCCATGAATTGTCTTTTGGGCTTCAGTGCCTCACCCTGACTGACTAGTAACCATGGTTACGGCTGTAGCTGTTCTGTGACTGACTGGAGGTGAAGGAGAGGGGGGTCGAGTGGCTCGCTGCCGTGAGGTTGTGACAGAGATCGGTCAGGCCCTCACCGGAAGATCATGTGTGCCGACAGGATGAGATCTGAGTCTGGGAA
The DNA here is from genome assembly GCA_009936485.2 of Gymnarchus niloticus. Lineage (NCBI taxonomy): Eukaryota > Metazoa > Chordata > Actinopteri > Osteoglossiformes > Gymnarchidae > Gymnarchus > Gymnarchus niloticus. Next base: position 2,013 of record JAACJT020001452.1, on the reverse strand, counting down.
CATTGCTGTGGTTGGCATGTTGCAATGTAGGGTTTTATAAGCATTCCTTCAAGTTTGAGGGAACCCCATGGTGTAATGCCAGCTTGTCTTAGAGATGGTGGTTGAACCGCTGTAGGTTTCAAGCCTTACATATAATGACATCTTGGGCACAGCCATCAGCAGAGTGTCTGTCTACGGAGAAGGTGTCAACCGTGTCAAGAGGTTCACTTACCTCAGCAGTGACATTCATGTCTCTGGTGACGCTTCCTATGAAGTCAGTAGATGGACTGGGGGAGCATGGGGGGTCATGAGGTCGTTGCAAAGGTGTGTGTGGCACTCCCGATATCCTTAAGTGGATGAAGGTCCAAGTCTTTAGAGTCCTGGAGCTCCCTGTTTTGCCGTATGGCTGCGAGACATGGACACTATCCGGTGACCTGAGATGAAGACTGGACTCCTTCGGTACAGTGTCTCTTCGGAGGCATGTTGGCCTGGGGGGTCGCCAACTGGGATCCCGAGGTGTTTTGTCGTGTGGTGGGTGTGGCAACGCGCTGTACCAGTGCATGCTCCTAGACCTGACCTGATCTGACCTGACGTCACGGTAAAGAGAAGCCATGCTTAATAAGTCAACAGAGTCTCTAGTCCGTAGTTTGAGGGGGGCCTTTGTCATTGCTTTTCTGACAGAATTCAGGTGGTCCTCACAAAGTGGCATCTCCCTTGGCAACAGTGCTGCCCGAATCTCAGCCACACTTTGAGGTTTAATGATCTGCTGTTTGTATCAGTCTGTCTGCAGTTAATCCAGGATTAAATGAGAATTACAAGTGAGTCTCTGGAGCCTATCCTGCCCTTCCCAATAAAAACGGCTCTTCCATGCAGTGGAGGAAGTCAGCACATCCTGAGCTCTCTTTCACCAGGTGTCTCTGTCATGCCGGGGGGCAGAAAGCACTCCCCTCAGCGGATATTTGTGCAGCTGGGCTGGGCTAGGCCATTTCTGACTTCATATGCCCACCTGTCTGTCGTGCATTTGCGAATGCAGCTTAAATAGGTGGCTTGTTGAGCCTGGACTCGCTCTTCACACGCTGAAGCTTTGTTTACCCGGTTTTTATAATAGGCTGTACGATTGCAGCTCGAACATGAACTGCATCTGTGAGCGATTTACCTGGCGTTTAGTCCCTAGCCGTTAAACGTGGGTCCCTCATTTTGTTTGCAGCAAATGCTGCATGATTTAAGTGGAAGTGAAGTATTTACTTTCTGAATGAGGAAAAGCTTCCAAAACCCAAAAGGATTATCATTTTCCAAGCTTTCAGTTTTGTGAAAATTGAGATGAACCGCTAGGCAGAATGTTGAATTAACCTGTTTTTTTTGTACTTGCCTTTAAAGCTACATGTTTGTGGGGAAGGTTTTAGTCAACGTTCGGCTTGTCTTTTTGTTTTTTTTTTTTACTTTAAGTGTACTAATCTTTTGACAGAATTTCACGGATGGATCTCCTGATGGACTCCTGGTGCTGACATTAGTTTACCAGGAACCTTCGGCGGTTCTGTCTGTAGGATAATCCACATCACTAAGTCATTTCACCAGGGCTGCTTTCACTGAAATCAGAACGTGCTTTGTCAGAGGCTCTTCCCCGCTCACGTCAATGGGGCCATTCTGAGTTGCCTGGTAGCACAGCGTCAGATGTTTAAATGACCAAGTGTCTTTACTGAATGTGCTGAGGCATTTTCAGAGGGAGAAGAGGCTTCAGCTGACCTTCCGTAGCTCCTCCAGCCTAGTCAGTTTGTTTCAGACTGTCTGTGATGTTTTGTCTGTGAGCAGGGGGAATCATAGTAGAGCCTGATAAGGCCTCTGATTGTCATACCATCTACTGTATAACAATTTTTAGGTTTATTTATATAGAGCCTTTTAACAAGGAGCACGGTCACAAAGTGTTTTACTTAGTCCTGAGCCTAAGGTCCTCATCGACTAAGCCAAAGGCAACAGTGGCAAGGAAAAACTCCCTCAGAAGGAAGAAACCTTGGGAGGAACCAGACTCAAGGGGGA
>JAACJT020001451.1:43634-117014 GCA_009936485.2 Gymnarchus niloticus | reverse complement strand
GTGTATTACCTCAATAAACCTGAATTATATAACCAGCAATATAGTCTCTGAGTCCTCATATAGAATTTCTACCACACCACTGTACTATCTAAGACAGCCCTAATGCTTCTTAAAACAACCAGCATTGCTACAGTTACTGGAGGATCTTATCTAAAAATGGTCACTGACTCTCTTCACAAGGTGGGGACACTCCTGGGGGCCTTCCTTAGATCCGGGGCCATAATCCACCCATGGAATAGGTCAAGGAGAGTTGCAACCGAGGTGCAGGTGCCATACTGCAAATGGTAGGGTTTTTCTGAACGGGAAAGGGTCACACTCATGATGGAGGCATTCTGTGAAACCTAGATATCACTCTTACCCTACCGCTGCAGATCAAAGCGCATCACGGCTTGTCTAACCGAACAGGTGATGGTTCACTTTTAACATGTGAAATTCATTAAACTCTGTGAGTCTGCAGGTTCCCAGGCCCCTTGCAGACAGCACAGGGCATTTCGATGTGATTCATAATGCCATGCTAAGGAAAGAATTTTGGTTGAACACATTCTGCTGTCTTATTTATGCAGTACTAAGAATTAATTCCCCTTGAGTGTGAATGATTGTCTTTGGCAAAGACAAATAGTGATGGGACAAATGAGGCTTCGAATCGTGACGGGTGGCCCACCATGGGATTTGAAGCATCATTTAGTGCCAGCATTGATTGGTCAGTTCAGGATACTCCCACCCTCGACTGGTTTTGAAGGCTCATTTTTCCCATCACTGAAGACAAGTAACCATGTTCCTTTGCTCATTTGAAATGAAGCTAACAAAGATGGGATGGGTAGTTACATTTTCGTTCTTAATCAGCTGAGGGCTTCCGTGTAGCAGCTGCTTTTTTAGAAACATGACCTTGTTGACCCCTCACCCTAGCAAAAGTGGCGGTAATAGGGTGCCTAATATTGGCTGCCCAATTGCTTTAACATGTACCTATTACCATTGTCATTTGGAGTAAACAATTGCCAGCATAAATTAGCAATTGAACGTTATGCTGTTTCATTCATTTATTTCAAATTCATTTTGCCCGCAATTAACATTTTGTCATGAATTACATTTCCGTTAGCATTACACGTGGTCGCTCTGACAAGTTTACTTTGGCTGATTATCTTCATCCAACCCGCTTTGAGCTCAGTAATTCAATTTGTGGATTTGCAAGTTTAGGTTTAATTGGTGGCTGGCAACTGCCATTTGACACTTGAATTTAATTATGTTTTTTGAAATAAAGGTATTAAAACTGGTCCAGCAATTTTCCTTCACAGTTATTAGCTGGGATTTTTCCGGTGGAGATTCAAGGGCTCGGTACTTCATTTTTGATATATGATATATTAGGATTTGTGTGGTGTCTCGACTGCCTAACCACCGTCACAATGATGCTTCAGAACAGGAATCATTTACTTCTATTTTCCAAATTAGAAAAGGTATAATAAAACATGTTGGCTATTTAATGGCAGATGATTTGATACATAGCTGCTTTTATTGTATGTAAATGGCCTTGTTTTCGGGTAATAAAACAGGTGACTGTATATTTATAGACATCGATCTTCGACAAATCCATCCCTTTCGGCAACATTTGTAGTGTTTCTGCAGAGTGACGCTGCGAATGCTGATATGCCATTAGGGCACTGAAGAGTTTTACAACTTACACAAGATTTCTGTCTGAAAGTAGAGTGGAGGGCAGCTTTTGAGGTAAAGAGAAGGTTAACATCATGCATTCTTTTTTCCATGTTTTGTATGCAAATCTTTGGAAAGTTAATCACCTGTGAGTGTTGATATTTCTGGCTGTATTTTGACCCCATTGTAGTCTTGCACCTGGCTGTCTATAGCATTGGCAGTTAGGGTTCCCTGGGCTGTGCAGGCCCGGCATGCTGTGATTTGTCAGGGATTTGTTCCAGAAAGCCTCGGCTTTGAAGTACCATTGGAGAACAGTACAGGCATGCAGCAGTTCAGCAAGCTACATCCAGCACAGCTCAGCAAACACAGCTTTATCCAGCACAGCTCAGAACGCTACAGCTTCAGCAAGCCTCAGCTACACCCAGCACAGCTCAGCTAACACAGCTTTATCCAGCACAGCTCAGCAAGCACAACTTTACCCAGCACAGCTCAGAACGCTACAGCTTCGTCCAGCACAGCTCAGTAAGCTACAGCTTCATCCAGCACAGCTCAGCAAACACAGCTTTATCCAGCACAGCTCAGCAAGCACAACTTTACCCAGCACAGCTCAGCAAGCTACAGCTTCATCCAGCACAGCTCAGGAAACACAGCTTTACCCAGCACAGCTCAGCCTCTGGGTCTGCATCTATCTGTGCTGTCTGTCCTTCAATATGCATCAGACACAGCTGCCCTGTAGAGTTTAATAAGAATAACAGTAATATGGACACCTCCCTCCAGTGTCAAGGGAAACACTGGTCTCCACTGGCAGCTGAATGCACCTCCTATAGGAATCCAGGCAGTGTGGATCCATGACAGCCATTTTGACCACTGACATCTGAAAATAAATGCATTTGGAGGCAAGGAGGATGTTTTTGAGTCAGCATCCATGACAGAGACATTTCCTTTATGAAAGGACATAAGAGTATATTTGAATACACATAGCAAGTTTGGAATTCTATTCGGAACTCCAAAGCGTCTGAGTTAACCAGGTCTGCCTTGCCTTGCCCAAGAAGTCTGGCTTTTCTTCACATCCCTGTCCTGCATCACATCAGAAGTGGTGCAGCCTCAGGTAGGTCCAAAGGATGCGTCGCAGAGACAGAGCTCTAGCTGGTTAACACGTTAATGTGACTCATCGCCTTTGCTGTGCCCCCTTGCGAATCGTGCGGAGTTACAAGCCTGCGCGAACCTTCGCTCCATTTGTGAAGTCTTCGTCACACCTGCGGCACGGTATACGGGCGTGATGCCTGGGCAAGTCGCCGACAGCGCAGATGGAGTCGACTCGCTGCCTATCAAAGGCGTGACACCCCCCCGTGGCCCTTTCATCCTTTTAGGCTGTGTTAGTGTCACAGGGTCCCCCAGTCCACCCAACCCAGTAAAGCTGAAGTTCCGCCTCAGTGCTTGCAAGCTTCAAAGTGTCCGGTTTCCCTGAGGTAACAAGCTGTGTGTGTCTTCAAACAGGAAGCCGGCAGCCTGTGGCCGTCAGTAGGCTGGTGGACACCATGAACTGCAGGCTGCCTTAAGGTTTCATTTTGAACAAAACTCTGACTGGCTTTTTCTCCTTGCAAATTGGTGAGTCCCTCACTCGCTCCATGGAGATATCTTCGGGTGGCCTATATAATAATATACGTAGGCCAGAAAACAACCTAAACAAGTTCTGTGTTCCCTGTGGTCCTTTGACTTGCTTTATGCTTGGGAAGAAGCAAATATAACAACAGCACCAAAATGCCACCACATCCAGTGCTCAACTGTTTTTGTAAGCCAGTAAATAAAGGCTTGAATTTAGGAACAAAGTCCAAACTTGGCTATGATTCAAAATGTCACCGGCAGCAGTGGCAGAAATCTGTTGAGAGCTGGTGTAGGGAATCCAGGCATCCTGCGAGTTGGGGAGAGTTCACCTTCCTGCAAGATCAGAGATGGGTTTACGGGGTCTACCCTGGCTCCGATGCCATAGCTTTCGTCCGAATGTGGGCTGAAGAAGACAGGCAATGGAGAAACAAACATACACACGAAAAAAAAAAATGCAAAGTCCGCTGTAATGCTGCTCCACCGGCCCATTAGAAATATCTCCTATTTGACGGGGTTACCAGTGCCTACTTTCTGTCAGCTACAAGCATCAGTAGTCAGGCTTTTAATAGTCCCTAGTAACCCCCTCCATGCAGGGTTTACTCATTTTCCATCATAGCCCCCCCCGCTGCCGAAATGCACTCCCAGCATCTGTCTGAAGTGCTGAATTGCGTCTCCTTACTCTGACACAAACTAATGATTCACTTTATCCATCCTGTGCCAGCTGTCTATTAATACCCTGCAGTAAGTAACGTGAACGCTGTTGACGTCGCCGCGTTTCTGTAGTCTCTGCGAATGCTTCACATCTCCACCGCTTCGCACACGCGTCGCACTTTGACTTCGCTCGGCGAATCGATCGGTTCTCAGGTAGCTAATACGGTCTTTGGGCGTATTTTGTTTTAATATCAGAACAGCAGATTTTGAAATGTCTAATTGCGTTGTTTTTAGTGACATTGCAATTAGGTAGAAATGAAAATGGACAATTGAAGTGTATAATAAAACTTGTGCAATTTTGGACAGATTAATTTTTGTTTTAGGTGGACTCTGATAGCATTGGAAAAGATTAAACTTGAAGGTTAAGATACTCCTGACATTTACTTCAATATACCAGATATTCTGTATTTTCTATGTGGATTCCAATAGAATAAGGCAGGAAAACCACCAAAAACATTTGAATTGTGTGTCAAAGACAATCGGCAAAGTGTAGATGTTTAATTTTCTATAGAAGCTTACTGTGGGTATTCCCCGGGTGAGTGCAGGAACCAGTGCTGCCCACAGACTCTTTCTGAACCCACACACTTTTCTAGCTTCCAAGCCCTTTCAGACACTGCATGGCAGGTGAGGTGACAGAGGTGAAATCCAGAATTTTAATCTGAAATGTCACACCGAAAGTAACCGAAAGTAAGTCCTTGTGTTGCTTCGTGAGTCTATTAAGCACAGGTGAGCGGGTTCAGGATGTCTTATTGACAGGACACAACGATCCAAATTATCCCTGGGCCCATCAGACCGGCTTCTAAGTTCGTACTTGACTGATGTCATGCTATTAAAAGAAAGAGTAGAAAACTCTCAGAGGCAAATGTACCGATGCTGCCAATCACATCTACGTTTATGGAGTGAGTGGTCCTCTGAGCTGCACTGGGTCTTAGATTAATCACAAATCCCCTCCAGATCTGAGATCTCCGCTAAGCCACTCCTGTAAGCAATGCAACAGTACCGGTAAAACTAGAACACATGACTCGGCCCCTCCAGTTTACCCCAGTTTGCCATTACTTTCTGTGTGAGAGACCTTAGGGGAGGGCAAGGTGTGAACGGAGCACGACAGATATCCTTTATGACTGAGGAGGTGGCAGCGCTGCATGGGCCGCATGTAACGACCAGAGGAATGCGACGAGAATTTTAAATGAATTCATAACAATAAGACAACATGTAGACTAGTATACCACCTTCGGTTTTATTAGTTTAGCATTTTATATTATGAAACATCCCATTTTGTACAATAAATTCATCAACTCTACTTATAAACATTCTTTTTTACCACTGAAGATTGAATGATTTAACTGTAAGTAATTTAAAATCGAGTCCAAAAAGGCCACATAATGAGCAGCGTAATTAGATCATCTGTAAACAAAGACTGGCAAACAGCTGAAGCAGGTAAATAGTGAAGCAAGTCTATCTGTTTTTGCTTTGTTTATTTTTATTCATCTAGAATAATGACTACAGCACTGTGGCTACTTAATTAAATAAAACCTGCTTCAAGGCAGCCTTCAGAACATGCAAGGCTGCTGATTCTCACCGAGTTTCTGTAATCAGGACAAATGTCTGATTCAGCGGTAACAAGCTGCTTCAGTCTTCAGTATAACGCCCTCTACTCTGTGCAGGTGTTGACGCTTTCTTTATTTGATTTATTTGTGCTAGCCGAGTGCAGATGCACCAAAGTGTAGCCATTGTATGTTCTTCCCGTTTGCTGTAATAAGGTAGCAAACCGTGGCAATTTGGAGGAGTGCTGTACGACATGTTAATTCATCTTGCCGTGATGCAACTCAAGGTCGCTTAATGAGAGGAGCTGCAGAGATTGTTGGCTAAATTCCACTGATGGTGCAGAAAGCTCATTCTGGAAAAGTCTACGATTTGCCTGAGTGTGAAGCCTTTGACGGACATGTCACCATGGTGTCATGCTGTCTGCCAGCTTGGGCTCAGATGGGTGATATTCTTGACCCAGTTTCACTGTAACTGTTCCTTCACGCTCAAAGAAAGTTTATAATTGGAATCATTCAGAATCATTAATAATATTTGATCTCCTTGTGTCAGACATAAATGCTTTGTATGTATAGTATGGCAAAGTGGTATAGGTAGGAAGACTTTGATTTTAATTGGGAATTATATTATATAATATAACTTGTACAGTATAATCCTATGGAATCCTCAATGTTCCTCACACTCAGGGAATTATACTAAAGGGCGTTTCATATTAACCCAAATTATGAGTTTGAACTTTATTGAAAGTGTAATTTCTTTAAGTGATCTTAAGCACCTCAACAGAGGGAAAGATTATGATTACAATCTCTTTAGAATCCATCCATCTTCCAATCTGCGTATCCTATGCAGGGTCATGGGATGTGGGGGTGGCAATTTAGAAACACCTGTCAGTCTAAACCATGTTATTTCAGACTCTGGGAGGAAACCTACAAATTCCAGGGAGAACATCACACACACACACATAGACACACGAATCGAACCCCCACCCCCAAAGGCTTGAGGCTACAATAATAAACGCTGAGCCACCCTGCCCCTCACCTTTCTAACATCGTCTTATATATTCATTAAAATGAAACATGAATTTTAATATGCAAATAATTCTTATCCGGAGAATTTTCCAGACTGTGAACATCAGGGTTTGTGTATTGCATAACATGTAATTAGTATTGCACAGAATTCAATCAAATACAGATGAGTTCCACTCATAACAAAAATTTTGTGCTACTGAAATTAGGCCTGACTAGAAGTATTTTCACAATTTTTTTCTGCAAAGATGGAGTTATTTTCCTTAGCCTGTTCAGGGGCAAAATATCTTTCCTCATTACTGTAAAGTGAACCGAACAACAATGAGGTCATAAACCATGCAGCTCCAGAAATAAACACTGCAGGATTTAAAGGATAGAATGCCTCCCTTAATATTTGCCATATCACACATACATGGCTGCACACGCAAGAATTATTGTGGCATATGGATATGCTTTCCCTCTCTCCGCCTTGTGATTTGATTACTGCATCGGCCGCTCATATCTTTATTTTTATTTATCTATAGGAGTTTGTATGACAAAGCTAGCAGTGAAATATTCATTCAATATCCTAGTGACCAAAAATATATTGAGCAGGAAACGTACCGTGCAGAGAATTGCCAAATGGAACATGCTTGCGTACTGAAGTGATGCCTTCGTGTGGAGACACCATTTGTTTCGATCATTTCTAAGAGGACAGTGTGTGTCTGAAGGATGTTGTGCTACACTGCTGGGTCATTTGGGTAAGGGCTGCCATTTTGGAATTCGAAGAGAGAAAATTGGTTGAGAAGTTTCTGTTTTAACACCCTTGAATAACAGCCCCATAAAATTAAAAAAAAAAAAACTTTTGAGTTAACACCCACATTTATGACTAATAAGAGTAATTAACAGTCCGTCTGCTTGAACATCTGAAATTTGTCATTTGTTTTTCTCATATACTCGTGGAGTGGACTGCAGCCACAAATTATGATTAATCTCTAGAAGTCCAATTTATGTCAAACGAGGGATAAGGAAGAAAGGGAACAGGAAAAAAAAACAATGAGCTGTATTTTCCATGCTGATGGTACTGTACATATAGGGTGACATGTAAAAGCTTCCCCATAAGCACGACGTAATGTCCTCATGTGAAAGGGAAACTCACGTGGGTGATTAGCTTCTAACCTAGCCTAAAGTTTACTCTGGCTCATTAATGCTCCATCTGAAGCGGACTAAAAAAAAGCTTCCACTTTTCATTGCATGGTTCCCTTTCAAAATCATCTTGTACTGGCTTGGCGAAAGGAATCCTAAAATAATAATGACCTCTAGTAAGGAGCAGACAGGTTAAGTATTGGATGGGTATAATGTTACCTTAGCCAACAGCATTGCCATTAGGCTGTGCATCCGTCTTCTGATCTTTTAAGATTCCGTCCCGATTGCAAGCCAAGATTGCCTTCAAGATCTGATAAACGAGGCCCCATTGCGGTGTCCCCTCCGTGTCTCATTTTACCATCTCCATGATAACGAGCGGGTTGAGTTGGGTTGGCGATCCGGCTAATTCGCAGGATCCTGTTACAACGACAGTGACAGGCACCATGGTCCCTCGGGCTGACAAAGTCTCGCTTATTCTTTCATGAAAATGTGGGGAATATATGGAAATGCCCTTTTAAGTACAAAATCTGTAATATGAAAATTAATTGAACACCACTATGAAAAAGCCCTGTGAATTTGGGAAGGGGGGGTGAGGGGATATATATATAATTTTCACTATTTTAAGTAACAGTGGTGAGTAATTACAAATACACAGATGATAGAAAAAATACAAAATGTATTTTTAATATGTATGAAGTTTCTCACAGACTTCAGGGACTAATTGGAGAGTAGAGCTGAAAATGGTTAAACACGGCCAGTGTGCTTTCTAGTGCAGTTATTTGGGTAAAGCAGGAATTTAGGAAGTGGGTTGTGAGTAGGAAACTGTGGATATCTGTCATGAAGGGACATCAGTCAGGGGGAATTGCGGGTAGAAAGGGCAAAAGTACCAGATGGCTTTAGGAACGCAGGAAAGTAATTAGCTGACCAGCTGCTGAAATAGATTACCTGGTATTTTACGGCCAGGTCAACATGAAGATTCATATGTATCAAGCTTCTCGAGTTGAAGTGACATCTCCATTGTGGACTGTGGATGATGTCATGATGTCATGGGCAAAAGCCTTGGGACTGATGAAGTTGCACAGCTCATAAAAACTGAGAATTTTCATTGCCATCTTTAAAATGTGTGGTCCTATGTATTAATGTCCAATATTGGGCTGCACTTTTGTGGCACAGTGTTTGTGATGGTAATTGAAACTCTCCATACTGTGAGTGAGACATTGCAGTTAAAAACAAAAAATATGAGAAAAATGTGAACCCAACCCAATCAGGCAAAGTTGATTGGAAATATAACAGACGTGAACAGAACTGACAGTGAAATAATAATTGATAAATTTGAAAGGGCTCTTCCTTATTAGTACATGTAATGTGCTAATGTATTGCTAATTGCTAATGCTAATGCAATGCTAGTGCATGCCTTTCCCATTACTGCAGGGGTTCTGTCCCATAGTCTACAGACCTTTATTAGAGGTGAGGTGACTTTAAATTCCCCCTTAGAGTGTGTGTGTGTGTGTGTGTGTGTGTGTGTGTGTGTGCACCTTGTACTAAAAAGTATCCCATCCAGTCTGGCTTCTGCCCCGTGTCCACTACTTTCTGGGATTGGATTCACGATCTCTACGATCTTCCATTGGTCCTTTTCCAACTGGTTGTGGATGGACGGGGGAATGGGTGGATGTATAGATAGCCTGAAAGGGTAACATGGTCCTTTCATTTAATTATTCTCTGCTTTCTGCTGTTCTGTCCTCAGCTCAATTCTCTCTCCAATTTGACGCACACAAACACGAGACTGATCCAACGCGCACCACCGCTAGCAGGACAGGGTAATGAAGGATACATTGACACAGCTGGAAAGCACTGCCTTTGGTGAATAAAATGCATTTTGGGCAGCTGTGTTCAAAGTGAATGAAACATCGCTTTAGATTGCAGCTTGCAATCGATTTTCTTTTCCGGAAGGCTTTGGCTGTTTTCTGGCCTTTCACCTCGTTGTTGCATTCTGTGGAAACATCTCTTGGTTCTGCTGTCACCACTGTGTCTGCTACCAGGCATTTTCCTCAGCCTTAAAAGTGCTGGAACTGAGATAGTACCCTAATTTATCCTGAAAACTTGGTAACCTTCTCCTTCTACCTAAGACAGCTTTGGGGACGTGTAATTTTCATCTCCCTCAAAAAAGGTTCATATTTTTCTTAGAATTACTGCACAGAAATAATCAGTGTCCTTTGAAATGGAAACTCTGCTTCAGTGTTGCTTGTCCTTGCTCATTTAAAGCCAACATGTCCAACCAGCAGCTCCTGTCACATCAATAGACATCTCTCACTGTCCTGCTACTGCTCACCAAGAGGCCATCTTTTAATGCTTATACTCCTGGGTAATCTGTGATCTTTTCACTGATTAACTTTATTTTCCAGCAGTCTCGCTCAGCTGGCTTCCTAACCGGGAATCGGGCAATGATTTCTGTCTTTCCCTCTATAATTGTTAAATATTCTTACAGTTTTTTGATTGTGCCTGGAAGAAAAGGAAACGCACGTTGTTAAATAAGGTTAGAACAACTAATTATCTGAAAATGTGCTGCAGTAAATGCTTTTTATAATTTTTTTAGCAGAAACTTTTGGTCATGGGATGCAAATTTTGCGGTCAGAGCACATGGGCCACTCACCATCCTTGGAGACGACGAAGTCAAAGGCCTTGCTCAAGGGCCCAGCAGTAATATAATTACATTGCTGGCCACAGGATTTGAACCCATAACCTTCCAGAAATGAGCACAGATCCATAACATTGAGCTAAACAAGAAAAATCACAGCTCAGTAAACTGACAACGTGCACTCGAAATAAGATTACCTCCACTAACTGATCAACAAGGTGTAATTCTAACTAACAACGTGACATGCCATTTACTGTAATTGTATTCTCCACCCTAAATGCAATTCAGTTTGTAACAAAGGCTGCAGAAATTAATTTTACAGTACATCGTGTTGGCCATACGAGCTACTAAACTCAATTAACCAAGCTCAGTCACGGACTTAAAGTCATTCAGCCGTGTCTTCACTCCTTTTCCTAAAGCAATGTGCTCAGGATCTAAAGCTTATATGTGTGCAAAAATCATCTTAAGTACCCATTCTGGAACCTTCCAGTTTCAATACTTCACACTGTTTTCTGGCACAATATTGATTGTCAATATTGTGAGCTCTACACTGCACATGTGAGGCCTTGAATATGTATCTCATACTGTATGTGGACGTGTGTTCATTTTTATAAAAACTGGGTGAATACTACGGAACAGAAATGCCAATTTGGCATTCTTGGGTCTATTACACCCTGCAACACCCCTGTGGAAGTCTGTAACTATGGAGAACACAATGTGGCAATTTATTTGCCCTGGGGCTAGGGAACGCAATGGCATAAAATAATGTAGAGACTTTTATAGCTCAAATTTGCATACTTAGTTATTTTCGAGGACAGTAACCGTGTTAGTACGATAAAACACCGTAGAACGCTCTGGAATGGCTGAATCACAAGTGCGATGGCCGGGGCCTTTTAGGACGGAGACATTGCCGCTGAGACGGCGAGCGGAGGGCGGTGGCGTGCTAGGTACAGCAGCATGGCGGCGCAGTTCCTGTGGCTGCAGTAATGAGACACGTTCATGGGCAAGTAGCTGGAGCCCTCCTGTTCCACCTGCATCTGTTTGACAGCAATTAGTGGTCATTAAGAGCCTCCATAGCTGGCTGCTGAAGGTTGCAGGGTGTGGCCGGCTGCAGTTATCCACATATCACCGTCACGTGGTACATCCATCTACTTGTCACTTTGTCACAGGCAGGGGGCACTCTGGCACCCACGTTTTGCCTGATTGCAGGGCGCTCCTCTCAGCTGTCCCCCGCCCACAATTTTTATGAAATTCTGTGAGTGTAACAGGAAAGGGTGGCGGATTGCGATAGCTGGCGGGCGTGCTAATTAAACACTGCAGGAGTGGGCCGGAGACCTCTCCAAAATGTCTGGGAAGAAAATGGAGTAAGCCTTTCATAATTCAGGATGGAACTTGTTCCTGGCAAAGGCATCGTACATTGGAAATGTAGTCTCTATAACACAGAGCTGTAAACTGTAGATCTCAGCTCAAAGGGGAAACTTCAAGGACTGCTTTATTGCACACTTCCGGGGCAAAGAATCAGGCGCTTCCATGTGCTCAACTCAGACTTGGGCACGGACATCTTTTCCATATATGAAACTAATTCCATCCAGAGTGCACTCCAGCCCCGCACCCTCGGTAGGAGCGCGTCGCTCTTTATGCAGTTACAGGAAACTTCTTTACACTCCAGCACGATGACCACTGCGGAGATGATTTCATACAACGCTTTGAAAAGCCCTAAAAGTGTTGCACGGTGCTATATACTACAATCAGACTGCCGCTCCAGTGGGAAACATGCCAGTTAAAACACCGGTAAACGCTAAGCTGTGTTAATTATAGAAAAGAATTCAGCATTAAACAGGTTCGAAGTGCACTTTAAGGTAAAGTTAACTCTCATCAAGACGAATGTTCCCGCTGCCATTAAAAATTTGCTTGCTGGCGCTGGGATTGCATGACAATAGTAGCCTGCATGAGAGCATCGTCTTCGTCTTTTTCCGATAATTTTCAGAGCTGAGCTGAGGTGAAGACAGAGAGAAACGGCCTTGCCAGATCAATATGGGCAACCGTGTCACCGACGAAGCCAGCGTGCTGAGAAATAGCAGATGTCAGCCGCATGTTTGTGACCGTCCCTAGGGCAGCTGAGAAAGAAACTAAAAAGTGTGTTAAGCACAGTGTCGATGTACATCGGCGCCGCCTTTCACGTCGATACTGCTGCCATCCGGTTTGGTTGTAATTTGCTTGTTCGGCCTGAGAGGTTGTGTGTTTGCTCCGTCTCAGAGGTACTCGGTTCTCGTCGTGCTTGACGTGGAGGACGCGCTTCTGCAACTTTGCTGCATGTTGATTTTCGTACGGCACAAAAAAACACACCCAGTCGATGCATGTAAACATACGTCACGGCTGTAAGATGACAGCAGAATCGCTTTTTAATAGCAGGTCCGAGAGACCCACCGCTCATCCGTTTGGTGGCTGCTCTCCGCACGGCGCGTGACATTTCCTAATCAGAGGGCTTTTAATAGACGACATAAAACATTTTTATCTGCAGTCTAATGCAAATATGAAGTATAACCTTCGTTAGCTTCAGCCGCTGTTGTTCTTGAAAGTAGACATTCACCGCATTTTAAGATTTGTGTTTCTTTTTCTCAAATGCAGCTTCTGGATGGCATGCGTACGAGTCACTGCCAGTATCACATCAAATGTGAACGATTATTAAAGTACAGTATAAAGCATAACTTGAATTTAATTTGAACTGGAATGGTGAAAACTACATACACCTACTGAATGACTCAGAAGTAAAGATGTGTGCTGCAATATTAATTTTTATAATGCTTTTGGAAGATATCAATCAATGCATTGATCATCATATATAAGATACAGTTACTAAAATTAAAATAGTACGCTTTCAAGCTGCTTTGTCTCAAGTTACATCAGATGCAATGGCTTAAATTAATTAGCTAATTTTGGACATATATGATCAAAGGATATTATTTAATGATATTGGAAAAACTGAAACTGTTTGAAAAATAACCCTTTCAGTACAATTTAAGAGACACTCTCAATCAGGAGCCTTCTGCTTTACACACGGGGGTTCCTGTGTTGTTAGTGATTTAGGCCCTGAGAGTTTTTTGTTGTACCCCCCACGTACCCTGGCTGGGGTGATGGGGGACTGGAGAATATTGTATACAGTATTTTTTTCTACATAAATCCTCAAGTGCAGAGAAGAACACACTGGAACTGGCACAGCAGTTAAAATGATTCTTTAAGTGTTGTCAGAATGCATAGTTGGTAATTACTTGAGAAATCCAACAAGTGCATTTGAGGGAAATTCTCCGTACTCTCGCCTAGCATCATAGTCACTTTATTTTTTTAGCATTGGTCTTGGTTGCCGATTCATGTTGTGTGATGTCATTAACATTTTATTTCAAGGCATCCACATAAAACTGGGAATTACAGATCAGCTTTGGCACCCGTGACCTTTGAGTTTGGTGTAATAGGTGTGTTTGTATCACATCCATGCATGTTTTTCTCCTCGGCATAACATTCAGTTATTTATTTACAGCACTAATGTATTTGCTTGACATGGGAGGAGTCGACTCACTGTTTGTGTCCTTCTCCTCCCACTGGAATGACAGCGAGTCCTCCTAAGCACACGGACAGGCCTCCCTGAAGACTTTCTGCAGGTCTGACGGGCTGTGAAGATGGATGGGGACGTGACTGTTATGAATTAATGAAACCCCTGCGTTATCCACACAATAAAAGCGTGCTGTCAGGGAAGCGATAATATTAGCTGGCTGAGCCCATCAGGCATCCCGAGGGAAATCTGGCAAAAAAAAAAAAACAAAACAAAACAGTGTTACACTATAAAAAGTTATTACGGTGTGACATTCATTTACAACACTGAAAAACACTACTTCTCCATGTAGTGTAGGTTTAATGGCCAGTGCTGGGCAGCTAGTAACCATCTGGAAAGACACAGAGATATGGTATAACTGCAAGTTTTATAACCCCTCCACCTTAGGAAGGCATTATGGGAAGCTGACAGTTGATCCCAAACAAGTGCCTCCAGCTGAAGGGTGAGGGCGTTCCGTTGGTCTCGTAGATCGAAAAACCACTCATGCCACACCTGCAGATAGCGAATCAGTAACATGACTGTGATTGTTTATCATTATTGTTATTGCTGCTTTAATTCGATTTTGCTGTCTCCCTTCCCCGCCTTTCTGAATCTCAAGACAAAACGGACTCGACAGCATCTGTAACATTCTCTCCAGCAAAGTTTTTTGAGATAACGGTGTGGATTTCCAAACGTAATTGTTAAACAGCGCATCAGCGATGAGGTCGGCACGGTTTCCTTTTGTTTTCCTGATTGCTGTGACCCCCAGGCTTATGTAATGAACACAAAGGATGACCGTGTGACAGGTCTAACGCGAGAGGTCGTCAATGCGTATTTAAATGACCTGGGATCTTCCATTCGGCAGCACAATCGCAGCAACGTCCATTTTGGTGCAGAAGTTTTATGCTTTTCTATCAGGGTTACCCCCATCCCCTGTGCCATGACAGACGCACAAAGTTGTAGATATTCTGCACCCCTCCCCATTTCATTTTCATATGTGTCTTGATTTCTTATTGTCGACTTTGATCGCTATGCCAAAAACGAAGTTCGATTAGTACAATTCTGGCTTCAGACTCTTCCAGAGCCTCGGGCTTGCTGTCACATTAGGGAACACCTCAGATGACAAACATTGATGTTAAATGGCAGGGAAACATTAACTTCTGAAGATGGAGGATGCATGCCTGCTAGTTCGGGATTCCCTCTGTTATCCTGATGTACTGGAAATGCACACGTGACGCAGACTCATCTCTGTATTGTTGTGAGTCGCTTAGATTTTATTAATTTAGTTGACATTTTCTTAAAGCCGTAGCGACTCCGATGACCTTTTGTGGCAGCACGGGGTAGATTAATTGTCACTGGCAAAATACATTGGTGGCATTCTCTTGTAAAAGTGTGTGAAGTGCATAGAGTTGGGGGGGAGGGGGTTAAAAAGGGAGCAAAGAAACTGCTCACCTTATATTACCTCTGTAGGTCGATGGGACATTCTGGCCACTCACTCTGAGCTGAGGCGCTGGCCTGTGGATGCGTCATGCCTAGACCCACTCAGGTAGAGACAATTAAAAAGGCTGGAGAGAGGGAGAGGGAGAACGAGGGGTGAGGAAAGTGGGGCCTCATCTCTGTATTCAACTCAATTTTGTCCCTTTTTTTGGCCTTTCTGTTTTTCATTTCATTATATTTTTTTCATGTAAAAATGTCAAAGTACTGATGCAGCACTCACCGTTTTCACTGGTAAACTATTTTGTTCTTTTTTTACGTATGAGTAATCGCTTCTTTCCACTTCTTTAAATCTCTTCAAATTTAGCCTTTCACTGCCTGACTGCCCAAAGTATGCAGTTAGGCTTCTGAAAAGCCCTTTATAAACTCCTTCGTCTCTCGGTCACACTGGTCCCAGGAATCCGTACATTTAAATAACAGTTCAGTTCCGCGATGGCTTCAAATCCTGCAGTTTGCTGTTTCCCGAACCTGCCGCTCAGCCAACTGCCTGTCAGCATGAAACACGGAGAGCAGCATTAATACTGCGTGAGATTAGTGACACGCCAGCTGCCCAGTCACACCTGTGCCGCGCGACTGTTTCAGGGAGTCACGGTGCGTCTGCATGCACATTAATCATCCCTTCTGAGAGCCAGACTCCTTCTCTTCATTACCTTTCCCTCGGTTTCCATCTAACAAGCCTGTTTCCATCTCGTGCCACATGTGCTTTGTCGAACTTTTTTTGATGAATTCTGGGGTTTTGCATATCGAGCTCTCCTGCTCTGGATGCACATTCACTAGGATTCTGTGTGAATAACAGTGTGAAACATCGCTACACTATTGATGCTATTATGCTTAACAGTGATTATATTTGCATATAAATAAACTGTATGAAAGTGGCTTAGCGCATATCATTGTAGCCTCATACCACTTGGTTTGGGGGTTTGAATCCTGCTTTGTGTGTGTATCCTCCCTAGGTTCAACTGGGTTTCCTCTTGCAGTCCAAAGAAACATGCATCGGCTAAATGGCATCTCTAAGTATCTGAAAGTGTGGGTACCTGTGTTGTGTGCCCTGATGTAGACTGGCATCTTGTCCAGGGTGTTCTCCTGCCTTGGGCTTCATGCTCCCTACAACCTTGTGCTGGCTAAAGGCTTGGCAGATAGATGGATAGTAAATGTATAAAGGTATTTTAAAAATACATTGGGTCATAAAATGTAACCACCTCAACACTCAAACTGCCCAGAGGTAGCAGTTATGCGTATTGGATTTGTACATTTTTCATTTATATCTGTATTAATCACTGGACTGGGTCACCGAGGGACCAGTGTAATAATTAAATAGCTGGAGACTGCCATTTCCATTTAAACTGCTGCAATGAGCTTTAGTTTTAAAAACTGCAGTAGGAGCGTACAGTACTGTGGCTCAGTCACATGAAGAATTTGAAACGATAAACATGAGCTAAATGTCATCAGATGTAGAGTAACAGCAGGTCCTCCACTAAGTGGTCAACATCAAAGTTGTGCACACGATTTTGCTTTAGTGTTTATACAGTTTCTTGTTATTGCCTGCAGAAATGTTCTTTTATCATTGTATACATTTGTCTCGTGCCCAGATTCAGTTAAAACGCCTACCAGACCTACAATGTCAATGTCATTATTCAATGACGCTTTTCAATATGTCTGTCAACCCCATTATTGAGCCTTTAGGATGCAATAAGAAAAGATATTTTGCATGTCGAAGGTGAGCACAATCATTATAGTATGATGACTTGTTGTGCGGGGACTTCATCATACATTTTGTGTGAAAGTGAGTCTTTCTTTTTTTTTACAATGTTTCTTCATCATACCCCAAGCAGTGCCTTCGTAGATCTGAGGCGCAGACCCCTCCATATTCAAATAAACACGTGCAGATATTAACATAAAGTGAATGCGATGGAAATCATCTGCACAATGGAATGTGTCTTTTTAGATGAAAGACTGCCTTTAATCTCAGAGTGCTAAAAGGTACAGAGGCGGGGAAGTCGTATGGGCCTGACGCTGTGGAACGCTGCTGCAGGAGTCTTCATCTGAATCCAAAATACTGGAAGACGATGGTGTTTTTCATCTCTGAAATTTCACTTTAAAGAGTAAAAGAATAAAGGCAATGTGTTGACTGATTTGTATTTTGATGTAAAAAAAAAACAAGATAAAGTTACTTGTTTGGGTCAGAAATCTTTGGCTCTCATGTAGGATCCCAGGATGATGATTCTTTAAATGCTATGTAAAAGTCATACAATTAGCTTGGAAAAGATAAATGTTTACATTCTAGTCTGATCCACTGTAGAACTGGGTGTGCTGAACTTTATAGGTGGTGCCAGATATGAACTGACTCTGCTGACCGACTTCCAAAATCTCCAAGATTAACGACCAGTAGATGTGGATCATATGTCCGTTTTCACTTTTTACTTCAGTGCTGCTTTCTTATAAGGGGTCTATAATCAGTAAAGCACTTAAAAGTGTACCAAGACACCGTCTACCCAGTGCTTGGGTACGTGAGAATATCACACTGTCCAGTCTCTAACAGAACTATCATCCTCTCAGGGGTGTTCCTCTGCTGGGTGCCCTGAACTGCCTGGGATTTCCTCCAACCCCCCAACCATGAATCTGAACTAAATATTCCTTTGGAGGTTTATGACATTGCGAAAAAATATCCATGTTGCGTAGCGCTCAGAATTAAATTGTAAAGTAAAGCTGTTGGTTTTGGGGAGTTGTCTGCTGATTGCACTGAATATTGTTTGAATTTCTGATCTTTTCATATGTGGTACAAATTAACCTTTAATATATAGGGGAAAAAATTAAATTTGCCAGTACCTTCCCAGGCAGGTTCAGCGTTTCAGGCATGCTGTTAAGGACGTAGTCTTTTGTAGAGGAAAAGTGAAGGTTTGAGAAGGAGAAGAATAATGTCTCAGATGTGTCCTACAAAAGGCTGCTGAGCATCCTCTGCAGCGTGTTTCAGAGGCGAGACCTTATCGGGAAGGCCTTTGCGAATTTAATTTGAGCTGTGATTGAATTAAGTCATACAGTAACATATTCACAAAGTTCTATGCTTCTCGTGACGTCCAGGAGGTGACCTTGGAAAAATAAATTGCAGCCATTTAGACAGCGTGAGCATATGAACGGAGGAGCCAGCAGGTCAGAGAGTATGGCATGGTCAGAAGCTCTCTGTAGGCATTTTTATGGTGGAGGAACACCAGACAGGAAGCACTTTTCTGGGCCTTAGTGCATGAAGGAAATGTGACTCATGGGTGACAGTAATCCTGAATTCAGAGACAAGCACTCCTGAATGAGAAAATTACTCTCGCAGGTATTTTCAGGGAGGGAATTCTCATTTGCCACAAAGGGCTTTTCCGTATGTCAAGCGGCACTCAGAAAGGTATTACAATGATGCACAGCTTTCCTTTCCCCAATAAAAAGAAAAGCAAAAAAAAAAACAATTAAATGGAAAAAAACTGTACTTTTGTGATCTTTCAAAGGCGTTTCTTCACAGCGGTTTGCCACATTGGCGAGCAGATGGACGGAATGTGTACAGTCCAAATAAGCAGATGAAAAGCCAATTTCACAACACCCACAAGCGAGTTTTTATTACCCATTGTTTTTTTGTTTTCGTCAATCTCTCATCCTTTGGCTCACTGTCATGATTAAAAAGCACAATTTACAACATTAAGATTAATTATATTAAAAAAAGTTTTTCTTTCAAAGTCATTTAGTTTACTATCAAGGTCAGTGTTTTTTCACTTGTTTTCTAAGGCCAAGTCAAGCATAACCTGCTCTGGTTGGACTTGAAGTGTAAATCTAATCCTTGCATTGTGACTCTGGCCACTGTATTAGGTACACCTAGCTGGTTTGTCCCCAGATCACCTTCAAGGGTCGATGAGTTTTTCCATTCTGAGTTTCCTTTCTGAGTACCACTGTGGTACTGAGCTGTTACTCTCTCACTTGTGGCCTTCCTGTTAGCTTTAACAAGTCTGGCCATTCTTCCCTGACCGCTGTCATTAACAAGGTGTTTTTGCCCACAGAAATGCCACCGACATGACATTTTTGTTTACCACACCGTTCTCTGTAATCTCTAGACACCGTAGTGAATGAAAATCAAAGGAGGGCGACTGTTTCTGAGATGGTGAAACTACAGTACTGCAGTACTCTTCAAGAGTCTCAGACAGTCTGTTTTTTCTGGGCACGAAGTGTACATTTGCTTAGGAAAAAAATGACAATTTTACATTAGAATACATAAAAATAAACAGTGATACAATAAAAAAAAAAATCGCCTTTCTTCAAAATGTGACTAATATCTGGTTGGATGGCCAGAAGAACACAACCCTGGTTCCCAAACCTCTCCTGAAGAGCACCTCAGCCATTCAATGTATTTGTTAAATTTCACCAGCAGCTGACGTAATTAGTTAGCTTAACTAGCTTAACTTTATGAGCTATTGATTAGCTAAACAAGCTGTTCTCATAGTTAAGTTCAACAAACACAAATATATTGGATAGAAACTGCAGCTTATCTGGTAACTCGATTAGATGTCTTGAAATATGTAAATAGACACATTGACAGACAGTTTTACAGCAGAATAAACATCATTTAAACATGAATGTCTTTGTCTGTCTGGGCCTTTTGCACATTGCTCTATATATGGCCCAAAAACAACCACTCCACATTTAAAATCACCTACATCAGATGTCTGAGCCATATAGTAGCTGACCCTCCTGACCCTGCCTGCCTGCCGTATGTCATCACTTGCAGCCACACGATTGGCTGTTGGAGAAGCAGTTTGGCAACTGAGTGCATGTGAGTTAAATATGCAGTTGGGTATTGCGAGAATCCCTTTACTGAAAATGGTCAGCTTGGTGTGTTACTAAGCATTCCAAGGATGGGCTGAGCATCACACAAAGGCAAATGCAGAAATGAGCCTTTCCAGCAGTCAAAAAAGAAAGAAAACAAATAGACAAAAACATATTTAGAGCTACCAGATCCTTTTTCCAGGTTGACATAATCTGCACAAAATCTGCAGTTATCTGACTGTCACTCGTATGATGCCACTCTCTACCCTCTCTTTCTTACAAAAATATAGTGTGTTTTTTGCTAAATGTATTCCCAAGGAATGCATTTATTGCACTTTGATTAAAATGATGTATATTCTAAGCAGAAGTGTTGATTGTAACAGGAAATGTGCCCTCAGAGAAGTATGGTGTCATATGCTGGCGGTGATGTGGCTCTACAGGTTAGGTGCCTGTAACCCAGTGGTTCAAATCACATGACTGGAAAATAGTGTCCAAGCCCTTGAGCGAGGCCCTGTAACCCCAAAAACTGACTCTGTACTCTGACCCAAGCTTGATCTCACCTGTATGCGTGTGTCCTCATGGAGGGCATGATGGGACATGTAAAAAATGTTTTGCTATGTACTGTTTAAGATGGTACAAATGGCAAAGAAAAAAGACTCTTGTACAGGTATTTCATTCGGTACAATCAATATGCATCACATCAGTATCACATGCTGAACGTTCCTTGACGTTAGACAGGTATCTGAAAAGATCATCTTCTCCCAGACCGCGTCTCCTGTCACTCGCAAATCCAGTAGTCGCCTCTTCTTCTGGGGTTTTCATTCCTGTGGACTTTACACCAGATGCAGGCTTTCTCCACCCCCCACCCCCCGAGGCACTCCACTAGCCTTGTCCTGAAAAGCCCTCTAGAGGATTTGGCAAGCCTGTTGATTTGGCCTCCTGCTGTGTTGGTCCTCAGTCTTGTTCTGATTGCTCAGTATTGAAATTCTCTGCTAGAAATTCACATGTTAATTTGTTATATATGGCCTCTGGTGACCTTTCGCTCCTGTGCTTGTTTCTCTAAGTTAATGATCTAATGAACTGATTTTTAATCTTCCTCTGTTATGATTTCAATGGTAGCTCATGAAATAATGAGATGATAATGTATTCTAGCCATCCCAAAAAAAGATAAATGATCTGGATTAGAGTTATACCAGATGACTCAAACCCTTATCATGTTAAATTAGTGAGAGTCTGAGTCAGAGATTTGTTTACCCACATTTGCCCTGGAGAAATGATCAACATCACAGAGAGTAAAGCTTCTTTTTCTAACTTGTTATTATCCATCAAATTCCATGATTTGAGAGTAATCACATAGACCAGCATTAGCTCGGAAATTTGTCACTTCATTGAGCGTGCATTTTCTCCCATAATTTTGGAAATTTTACGATACCTGAAAAAAGCATAATGCTGTGTAATCAAAAAGCTCCAAAGTCTTCATTAATTAACACAGTTTCCTGATTCCCCTATGCATTAAGTTTAAGTACAAGTGACTGAGTGAGGCATGTAAAACTGGGTTATTTTGGAGTTTCTGCTACTGGTTTAGAATACTATCAGCAAATCAGTATTACAAGGCCTAAGTGGTAAAGAACAGAATCAAATATTGCACTTGTCTTTATTTTAATATGGGAGACGACGGGGGGATACTGAGGGGTAAAATATGCTTTCTAAATGACATCTTAAAATTCATTATGCTAGCATGAGTGCAGAAAGGAGCACCTCACACCTCATGCGTAGCTAACAAACTTTAAATAGCTATTCATAACCCACTCAATTTCTCCATCCATTTTGCTTTTTTAAAAAGCCATTCCTCCATACTGAAAATGTTGTGTTCACAATGCTGAGCACAGAGACTCGGGTGAAAACAAACGGCTCCTATCAGTTTGCGAAGGACCGTGGGGATCCTCGAATGAAACGACTGCCAGTGCGCGTACTGACGGAGATTTGTCGTTATGAAGCACACTGGGCATTTGAGATACCCGCCATTCCGCCCTGGAAGAACTGACACAGAGGGCAACTGACACACTGACTGCTATTACCTGGTTCCACTCTGTTCAGTGGTAAAGCATATTGCAATTTAAATATTGAAGCACAAAGTTATTATTATATAATATCATATGGTAAATATCAGCAGTATCATTTATAGAAAACCTATTTTGAGTTATGATGATTTCATTGGCTGTTGGCTAAGCACATAAATAATGCAATAAATATAATGTAAATATAGTTATATAATTTCCCTTTTGCTGGCTTTTGTGAGGGTGCAGGGACACTCATAACTGTTCTTTTAGTAACTGGTTATAAAAGCCAGTCGTCTCAATTTAAACTGACCTGCAGGCTTTGTTTTCAGTCCAAAGCGGAGCGGCAGAAACCACAAAAAAATCCTTCTGTATATTCTTATTTCTATATTTTTTTGTATACTTATTTACACAACCAAAAATAATACCTTTACGTTCATCATTCACAGAACGTCAGCCACTTTCAGTAAAAGAGAAGGTTTTATTAAATGTGAATAGCTCTGATTAAATGTAGCACTTTAAAATTATTTACAAGAATAACATTAAAGGGTGTTAGCCCAAATGCCATTTAAAAAAAGCTGCTGTGCTGTGGATAGTCACTTTGAAGAGCAAAATAATCTGCATTATTTTAACATCTCTCTGGCTACAGTATCACGTGATCACATCCCGTAATCAGACATTCGCTACAGAATAGATTTACTGATAGCAAAACACGTAGGGTGATTTCTGTGTGCCTACAGAATACTGTGAATTCACCTGTTGAAGGATTAAAGAACGTGTAAGAATTGCAAGTTGAAGTTTTAAAGCAGTACTGAACTAAAGAAATGTACAAGTCATTTGTGGTGTTTCTAAAGATTTGATTCGAAAGCAAGAACAATATTTAGTAATGGGACAAATGAGGCTTCAAAACCAACACTGATTGGTAGTTTAGGATACTCTCACCCACCCCGGGGTTTGAAGCCTCATTTAGCTCCGGCATTGATTGTTTAGTTCTAGATACTCTCACCCACCCCGGGCTTTGAAGCCTCATTTGTCACAGTAGTAACAATAATAATAATGATAATGATAATAATCTTCAGTGAAGATGTGCATTCATGGGGTTATTTTGTCAAGACTAATGGTCAGACAGTGATTTCTGCTGCAGCCTTGCCCTTTCTTTCTGTGGTTAGTGAGGGCTTGGTCAGGTCAGGGCATCCCAGGCCTGGCACGCTTTGCTCTGCCCCCAGAAATGGTACCAGTGTAGCTGGTGGTCTCACCTTGTATGCTCACATGTGCTATCTGACAGCTTTGCCAGTTTGGGCTTGTTAGAGAAAAATGTAGGCCTCTGATTTATAAGAGGACTTACTCCATCTTCAGATTGATGCACCTCCTCATGTTCTCCCTGCTGATATATGCACAATTATGAATAGCAGTTTATTTTTTTCCTACTTTAAAACTCTAGGATGTTGTTGGGAAGTTACTGGACTTGTTTGTCTTTCACTTGAGCTCCTCACTGACTTCTCTCTCTCTGTCTCTCTCTCTCTCGTCTGTTTCGTCTCTGTCTGCATCAATGATTCTTCACATCTCGCATACAGGTAAGTGCTCCGACCCCCTCTACTTTTGCTTTGTCAGTCCAGAATATATTTTCAGCCCGGCTTTAGTGAAAAGCCTGAAAAGTTGTCTTTTTCTTATCTTTGATAAGCAGTTTGGTAAGCCTGGAATCTAGGAAATGGCATAGCCTGGGCAGGATGCCAGTCTAGCACAGGTCACAACCCGGACAGGATGCCAGACTAGCACAGGTCACAATCAGGACAGGATGCCAGTCTAGCACAGGTCACAATCAAGACAGGATGCCAGTCTAGCACAGGTCACAATCAGGACAGGATGCCAGTCTAGCACAGGTCACAGTCTAAAATAAACCTCGCTGAATGGGAGGACCCCTACCTTGAGGAAACTAACTTTGAGACCATATGAAAGCCTGAGGAACCACAGTGCTACCAAGTGAGCCTCTGTATCTCCCACGGTTTCATCAGCATCAGTGAAGCTTCTCTATATGGTTGGGGTCACAGTATGGCTGTTAAAATTGAGAGGAACATCTTTGAAAATGCATCCTTAAGAAATCTTGGGAAATACTTGTGAACTCCTGTAAGAAAATAATTTGTTTTCCTCCAATGAAATGTCAAAAAAACGTGAATATTTGACTCTGGAAGAACAGAATACTGAAATTGTAATGTGACTTTAAAAATGATCATAAATATTGATATAGTTTAGTAAGAATGTAAATTAGAGACATTGATTTTATACTAATCGAGTAAGGATTTACTCATTACCAGTACTGTACAATCCAACAGGCTATCTAATTAATCCTTCATACAGAAGGGGGCCATTATAAATCAAATTTAGACATTCCTAAAATCAATTATCTCCTAATTAGATTCAGTCTGTGAAGTATGGTTTATTGTTAATTGCTTCAGCTCTGATATCAGTCTGATCAAAGCTCTGAACCAATTTTTTGATGTCCAGAACTGAAACTGCAATATATTCAGTTTAAAAAATAATTAAACAATTGATTTAAAAGGAAACCAAATTATCTTAGATCTTGGTTGGGGGGGCAACAAAGCAATTAATGATTACAATTAGGATGCAGTTTCAGGGCCAAACGACAATAAGTGAACCCATATCATCAATATGGTTAACTGTGAAATTTGATGCTGGAACAGTGAATGTCTAAATCCTTTGTTTTTTGGTGTTGTCCCTTTAAATCAGCTGCACCAATTTAATATGCTGTTGCTGTTGTGTATTTTTTTTATTTTAACCATTTCAAATAAATGTACACTGATGCTCTTGGTGGTAGCCAGCCTAAAGGAACCACTGGGGAATTGTCTGACGCCTTTGGGGTTATTTTTGAGTTTCCGCAGGTCCCTCACAGGAGACCCTCAAGGCAAGGTAAAGAGATGAGAGATTGCTCTATATTACTGTTAGAGGTGGCTGGGTCTCACATGTCAAGCACGTTTGGGAACCGGACCAGCTCTCAATGCCAGCTGCAACTTCCTTCCAGGAGGCTGCAGTGGTCGCAGACGGCTTTACTGCTCCTCACGCTGCCAGCCACATTTGTTTGAGTGCTGCAGGCAGCCCTGCATGCTTTCTAGGTGTCTGTACTCAGGAGCAGCAGAGAACATGTACACTCTTTCAGCTTCAGTTAACCTATGACTGAAATAGAAGTCTTGCCTAATGTATGTGGTTTCATTAATGAATGAAATTATGTTATTTACCATACTGGGACTTGGCCCCATCTTACCTTGCTTTCATCAACATGTTCATTACAGATCTATTATGCTAGTAAACTGTTACACACTGGCTGGCTGTTTACGCGGTGATCAAATTCCTGTACAGTTCATCTCCATTTTTCTACTGCAGTTTTCCAGTGTAGTTACTCTAGAGGAGGATTTGGTCTGAAAAGAGCTTCAAGAAATGGCACACGGTTTTACATAAACAGGAAAAATACGGCTGTGTAGATAATGCATCTTTCTTTAAAGTGCGTTATATCTGTTGGTTTAGGAGTCATTATTAACCCAATAGGAAGCTTAATACTCCACTGAATGTACTGCAAGTTTTTATGATTTTTGTATGCGCTGAGGTGTTTCCAAAAATACTCTTTATTTGGATGCAAAAATGACGTTCCAAAACATAGTTACATGTAAACATGAAACGATTAATTTCTTTTTGTTATCACAGGTCACTGATACGGCGGGACTTGGGTTGTTTTAGCCAACACCGATACATTTCCTGGGTGCCATTTTGGCTCAGTGCGCAGCGCTGTTGCCGCACATCTCCAAGGATGGCGTTCGGAATCCCACCTCTGTTCTGTGTGTCTGGAGTGTGCCTTTTCTCCCTGTGTCATGCAGGTTTCTATCCACAGTCCATGCAATTAGACTACTTTGTGTCTCCAAAGTTGTCCATAGGGTATGATTGCATAGGTGTGTATGTATACGTAGTCCACGACGCACAGAGATTGTGTTCAAGGTGTACCCCAGCCTCGTGTCCTCTGCTGCCTGGAATACACTCACTCCAGGCCTTCCATGACTCTTACAAGGATAAGCAGTTAGAAGATTAGTGGATGATACATTTAATCTGTTCACTGTCTCAGTTTATTTTCAGGCAGATCATTGCTTACAGGGGACTGTGTGGCGCTTAGTATTTTAATTCCTATTGTAGATTAGACCTGTTTTGCAGTCATTCTTGGTTTTTCAAACTCCTGCAGACAGTTAGGAGCTTGTAAATTACACAGGCTAACTGTACATGCTTTTAAAACTAACTAAACAGATTGTGTGTGGTTTGAGTTCCAGCCTTTGAATTTGTGTGCTGTTATCTTTGAAGACTATCTCTGTGATTCATGACTCTTCAACAGAGTGATGGGAGAACGTTTTCTCAGTATAATTAACCTGAGAGTCAGGTATGAAAAGGAAAGGGTCGCTTAAGATATACTGCCAGCTGTCTCCACAAAATGCCAATAAATCATATGTGAAAATACTTGCTGAAAGTTGACACAAATGAGGCACCTTTATGCATAGATTTCCCAGGATAATTTCTGAGCCTGCAAGGACAGATTCTGGGCTGCTCTGGCCTCAGCAGATATTTTAATGGGCAGAGGTTATATGGCACAAACTGATCAGAATTTCTGGGGCAGTCAACCCATTTAAACCACCTGCTACAGCAGAGAAGAGGCTCCAGAGTGGACTGTTCTCACATAAGGTGTCCATCAAGCCTTCCAGAAAAAGGCTGAATGAGTAAGCTAGTGTAAGGAGACCCCCTCTGCAAACACCTGGGTTTGGGAAGTGGAGGACTGTACAGCCATGGAAGCAAGATGCCATCTGGCTCTGGGTTGGAAGACACTGAAGACTGAACAATTCATGTTACTTTGTCTAGAGCAGGGATGTCCTTTAGACCTTTACATATCCATGAACATCTGTCCATACATATGCATAGGAAAGAGTAAACCTAATGAATAATAATGAATGACATAAATAGACCTACATTATTTGGGTATGGAAATGGATTTTTGATAATCACTGTGACCATGAATTGTCTTGTCAAGACGACCGTGTAGTTCTCCCCGTAGACCAGGTAGCACACTGTACAGCAGACATCATAGTGCACCAAAACCCCACCATATACCGTCTTCTCCACCCCACCCACCAGTACGCATTAATGAAAGACTACTTTGTCAGAAGGAACGTGAATTCTCTACTGCCTATAGAACGACTGAGAACCCAACAGAATTGATAACTCCTTTGTTTTCAACATTAGGCTGTTCAGGATGATCTCTTGCCGCCGTTTCCACTAAGCTGCTTAACAGTCTGGCGAGGACTAGCTGTTGGTGATGTCGGAAGTGCTCAGTAGAGAGAGAATTATGTTTTCTAATTTCACAGTGAGCGGACTACTTCGCTGACTGGCTTTGTCCGGCAGCTCGAACGACTTCCCCCCATTGTGTAAGAAAATCCCCGCCAAAAAAAAAATGCTTAAGACCTCCGTGAACCGCTCTCTCGTCAAACCGCATTGAGGACGTCGCAGCCGTGCACAAAAGAAGTTACGCGTTCTATGGGATGGTAATGGAAGAAAACCGACCGCGTTTTCAGAACCGACGGGCTGCCCAAGTTTCCCTGATGCATTTCTAAAGAGGAAATCAATCTTCGCTGTGCAGTCGAATGGTTCCCATTAACCTCGATGGGCTATGCGGGATGCTAAGAAAAAAGAAAAAAAAAACAAAACTCCGCAATTGCTGAATCAATGTGTGCAATAAAATGTTTGACAAATTTTAGCAAAGTACTTCTTTAACAAGCCCTTCTGCTTTATGATTTCATGTGCTCAGGGGAGGATGTTACTAAAAGAGACGCTAATGAAATTAACAGATTAATTTTGGAGGCTGGGTCTCGTAATTGCTAGAAATCACAGCCGAGCGTCGCCTGAATTATGCCATTACACTGAATACGCTGCAGACCTAACATTACGCTCCAAAGACACAGAAAGGTAATTTCAAATTACGCTTCAGCCTTTACCCGGTTGTTTGTGCGCAAAGAATTGGATTTCAGTGCTGTCAGTGGCCATGAGTCATATTAGTGTTTACATTTAGCCTTTTCATTCTTAATAGGGTTGGCTGGCACAGTGCTTAGCGCTGTTGCCTCACGCCTGCAGGGTTGGGAATTTGATTTCTACCTCCAGCTCTTCGTGAGGAATTTGCATATTCTACCTGTGTTTGTGTGGGTCTTCTCTGGGTACTTTAGTTATCTCCCAAGTCCAATAATATGAGGTTCGGCAAAATGGCAGTGTGTGAGAGTATATGCTCTGTGATAGACAGACAGATATGCTGTTCCCCCACCCTGTGATTCCTGAGAACGGTTCCCCATGATCTTGATGAATGGGTGGATTGTATGTTCCGTAGGTTGAGAGTGTCAATAGCTGACAGTTGTGTGGATTTTATGGATTTCCATGTCCATCCACATCATTACTGTCTCACAAGCCTGTTGTCCCTACTCTGTTTTAGCCGTCATGTTGAGCATCTCCCGATGGACTCACTTAAAATGACTTCTGACAGATGCATTTTGTCCTTCACTGATCTCAAAGATAAGACAAGCTTATCACACACCCATTCTTCTGGCGACTGTACGTGCCGCTCCCTGTACAGCTGACCGCTGTGGGGTTGGCTTCATGAAAAAGACCCCCACCCCCGAAAAATCTTCACAAGGGTGATAAAAATGTATTTGAAACTCGTTTCTTTTTTGCTCTTCTCTCTGTCCCAATAAGGAATAGAAACAGAACCAAAACACGTTCTGCCCAGTTCCTGCTTGGCTATTAAAGTCATATCACCCCTCCTGCTACTTTTATCCCATCATGCTGTGCACCTCTTATCTTGGACATTGTTCAGCAATTCAGATAAGCAGGGGAACACAATAGTCCCAGGTATCGATGGACAGCTGAGGCTTCAAAACCCATGTTGGGCAGGAGTTTTCTGATCTAACCAATTGATGCTGGTGCTAAATGAGGCTTCAAAACCCTTAGTGGGTGTGAGTATCCCAAACTACCAATCAATGCTGATGATACTCCCACCCACCATGGGTTTTGAAGCCACATTTGTCCCATCACTAATCCCAGGCCTACAGAGACTGCTCCGCTCAATGCAATACTTGCAATCAGATGTAATACAAGTAATTTGGCTAGAGATGTGCTTGAGTGGTGATGTGGCTTTCTGGGTTTGGTGTCTGTGCCTATGACCAAAAGGTCACTGGTTCAAATCCTGCAGTTTGACAAAGTGTCCATATCACCGTTGGGCCCTTAACCCCAATTGCTGTAGCAGGGCTGACCCTGTACACCAACCCTTGGCTCCCGGCTTGGAGAACAAGATGGAAAAATGCAAAAATGATGAATTTCCCCACAGGGTTGAATAAAGTAATGATTACTGTTGTTTATTATCATGGCCTACAGTGGACTGGAATCCCATCCAGGGTATTCCCTTTATATCAGCAGGCCTGGAGCCTTTTCGCAGTAGTAGTGATATATAAGATGAACGTATGTTTGTCAGTCCTTTTTGGGGAGTATTACTTGTGATGAAACAACGGTGGAATACTGTGTACTTCCTCTTTGACCCTGATAATCCTACACTCTTTACATGCATATACTGTACACAGCTTGTCATTCTCTGAGCTTGCATCCACACACATTGTTTTCTATTTCTAGCCTTTCCTAGCCAAGAACGTTCCAGTGTGACTCAAATAGCTTGGTACGGTAATTTGTTTTCATAACTTTCACAGCAGACACCTGATTTATACTTTTGTTCCAATAACGGATAACAAAACTTGTAGGAAATGTACTTTTCTTAGACCACTGTGTACTTTAGCTAATGAACTGGGTAGAAAGTGGCAGGAAATATTAGCAAGATTAGTCGGTATCCAAGACTTCCTAAGGCAGTTCATGGTGTATATTGTAATTGCAAAGTGTTTAAACTGACAGAAATCCTTGAAACAACATTGTAAACCCTGACTGGGACTTCATCAGCATGTCTTATAGATTTGATGCGAAAATGCCTATATGAATTCACTGCTGTCTGTAACCTTAACCCACCAAGGTTTTATAAATCATAGTATTGCTCATTCATGTTGCCGACGGGCAGCCATTTGTGTTACCCTTTTGCATTATAGGCTCCCATCGGGATCGACAGTTTAGAGCAGACACCTCCAAAGTCCGCCCAAAGGTCCAAATGCAGCCTGTCAACCGATTTAAAGTGGGCGCAGTCTCTGTAGTAAAATGCATTGGAATTGGCTTGTAATATGATGCAATTTTGCTTTTTACCTAAGGGTGGCAGCACTTTCAAAATAGCCGTTTCATATGTGGCACCGTAGTCCTGCTTACTGTTCCCATGAGTGAACAGCATGAAAAAATCTTAGAACACAAAATCATTTGCCCACAGCATAAGTGCTCCAAGCCATAGTGGGCAGTGCACATTATGAGTAACTTGTGGATTTGTTTTATAATAAATTTCTGTAATTATTTTGTTTGTTATATGGATGTGTAAAAAAAAAAAAAACTGGCCCTCTGTATTCTGTT
The DNA here is from genome assembly GCA_009936485.2 of Gymnarchus niloticus. Taxonomy (NCBI): domain Eukaryota; kingdom Metazoa; phylum Chordata; class Actinopteri; order Osteoglossiformes; family Gymnarchidae; genus Gymnarchus; species Gymnarchus niloticus. Next base: position 86,219 of record JAACJT020001451.1, on the reverse strand, counting down.
GCAAGTCAAACTGGGTCTCTGAAAAAAGTTTGGATGCCCCTGGTTTGGAGGGTGTGTTCAGGGATGGCCTGGTTGTGATGGTGGGTACGCCCTGGGTCTCTGGGGCGGGCAGCAGGAGTGGCTGCTCCCTCAGATGGACTTGGCGGCTGTCCTTGCTGCTGCTGAATGATTAACAGAGCTGCAGGCACCGACAGCCGTCTCCTTTCCAGTAGGTAGTCAGCATGGCAGCACTGTCCAGAGATACGGCAGCACTGCGGGGAATGAGCTTAGCTGGGGCCAGTCAGCAAAGCCGGGTTCGAAGAAGGCTCAATTGTGCTTCTAAAAGCAAAATTACCTTTCAGCCTGTCAGTCTACGGGCTTACCGTGTGGAAATGGGATGCAACAGTTGTCGTTTACGGCACTCTATGCTGTAGAGCATTTGAATTTCAAAAATGTTAACATTTTCAATGGTTGGAATGGTGGTTATTGTTTGTTTTTTGTTTTGTTTTTTTTCCCCCCAGCTCAAGGCACAGCAGTATGTGGGTAGATTCTCCTACCACAGTATCTCCCTGCAGGAATGTTGAAAGTAACAAAGCGATACTGGAAATTTGTGTTTTTACTACCACACATGCAAGTCAGAACTGCATATTTAATTGGAGGCAGCTAATGAAATGCATATTGTTATTCTGTACCTCCACAGGGTTATATTACAAAACTCAAACACAGTTCAAATAATGTTTAAAAAAAGATAGGATTACTTGAAACAAACTATACATCTATGAAGGAACAGGCTTCTCTGTTCTGTTTAGCCCATTGTCAACCTAGTAATTACTGCAGCTTTTTGATGTTTTATTATTTGTAAGGAAAATAAATTAGATATGCAGTTACATAATTAGCTCCCATTACTTCTAATTGTATTTCTCTGATATATTTTCTCATTAAGCACTAATAGCTGCATTTTGTTGGTGATTGTTATTTTTATGAACCGTTAAGGGATATATATATATATATTGAATAAATTAACTTTTTTAATCTAATCGTACAATTACTTTTCCTCCATTCTACAGCATAATTAGTTTTACCTGGTAAATTATAGAAAGGCATGTGTTTTATATCATTTTTAAGTACTATAGACTTTGGTATTGGACTGTGTTTATAACTTCACCTTTCTAAGCTTATCACTACAATTCCATTTTCAGTTTTAATTAGGTGTTTCAAGTTAAATTTTCAAAATTGTAATTATTGTTCTCTGAATGTTTCTTTCTAAACTGAATATGTTATATTGACTAAAGAATCTGTGTATACAGATATTAACATTTGTGATTCTCTTGTTTAACGAAAACACATGACCTCATAACTATCACCCTTTTCTGTTTATAAGGAACCCTTATAATGTTAGCTCCTGTTTCTAGGGGACAGTGATAGAACCTGCACACTCTGGGGTTTGACTGACTAGTCATTAAGATTCTTTAACAATTTGACCCTACAAAAGCAGACCAAAGCCTGAGTTTATTCATCATCCTTGTCCATTGCCTAGTCTCAGAAGGACACTGAATGAGCCTTTCCTCAAGCTTATGTCCATTACCCAGTAAAATGGGGCCCACGGGGAAGGCAAGTGGCTAATTTCACTTCAGCAGAGTCGCTAAGACATTAAGTCATTAACACATAAAGCTTTTTAGTAATGATCTCCACACCCACTCTATGAGAATAAGACATTAGATGTAAATGTGGTAAATCAGCCCACTTTTCCCCTATCCCAGCCCATAATGTTAATGTTGGACAAATCATACTCAACATCCTATTGGCATCATGTTCCTATGCTTTGCTTATTTATGGAATAATTACCATAGCCATCTGTTCATCTTCCCACCATGTATCCAGTACAGGGTCACAATGGTCTCGGAGCCTAAGCCAGGAAGCACAGGGCAAGAAAACACTCTGGATGGGAAGCCAGGACACACTCTTATTAAATTACACTTTTTATGGGAAATGCAATTTTGTCTGAAACGCATGTTTCTGGACTGTGGCAGGGAGCTTAGTGGAAGGGAAGCATGTTGGGTGCTAACACAGAACCCTCAACCTCAAGCCCATTTCTGATATGGCCTGAGCAGAGAAAACACTGTTGCCGGGGTTTGTTAGGAGCCATGAAGCACACAGGAGCTTGCTCTGCATGATGTTTTCATCCACTTAACAGCACGTAATTCCCGTGCATGCTATAATTAAGAAGCCAAAGAAATTACCTTCATGAAGGCAGAATGGGTGGTGGTGGGGGGGGTAGGATGGCAAAAAACGCAGGCTGATATACCACGTTTGCAGGTACTGTCCTCTTCTCATGCAGAGCTGATCTAGAAAGTCATCACTGAAGAGCTCCGATTGCTAATGGCGTTAGGCTCAGGAATCCCGCTGAACTGAAATTTGTCACATGCCTTCCAGATGCGTACCATTTTACAGGTTAGGGAAATAAGCAAGAGGACAGGCCACTTCTCTGTCATGTGATGGCCTACGGAGAGACGAGGATGACGGATTTGTTCCGTGCATCAAACTTTGATCCTCTTGTGTGGTCCAGCTCCCATGTCATACTGTGATGAACCTCGAACAGATGCCCCACGGAGACCCCAGAGTGTGTGGGTTATATCACTACCCCACAGAAATGGGGGTTAACATTAGCAGGTACTTTTTTTTTGACAATCTTTTACTTATTTCTTTTCATGGGTCTTTAAACAGCAGAATTGTGCCTAGCCATGGCGCTAATGCTGCTGATTCAAAAACAGTATTTATAATAAAGTATAGTAATTAAACTTTTGAAAGTATAACCAAAAAACACAGTGGTAACTGGAGTAAACTGTAATCTTTCTACTCCTGTCCACTGAATGTAATCGTTGCTTATAAAGATTCAGTGAAATTCCCCAAAAAATGTTAAGTGCGTATAAGGAATGCACCGTCTGTTGCATAATGCAAAAGTCCACAAGCGCCTCAGCTTGGCCATTTTGCAGGGAAGTGCACTTGTTTCATAAATCAATGTGGCCCCTCCAAAGCCAGGTTTTGAAATGTCAAGCCTCTCAGTGAAAGGCAGGGCAGGTTTTAAACCAGCATTAACAGGATCCTCTGCTGTGTGCTTCATTGATGACAATGGCTCCTAATCGTTAACGTTATCCATTTTAAAGTAACTCTGTAACTCCTTCATTTCTATATGAACATGTAGATGAAAGCTGTCAATATTAGTCCCAAGTTAATGTTCCCCCAAAGTTGCCATAGCAACTTCTATGCTGGTGTTTCATATCTACCTGTTTCTATACTACTATTGTCCTCAGGAAAAAAAGATGTACAGCAATTTATTTATATAACAAACTCCTCCTCGTCTTTATTAAATGTCCTTTGCTGCTCGGGAAAGATGTATGCTGATATTGGAAGCTAGTTCAGTACTATATAGACATCATCTTTCATCACTCGGGACGTAGATCAAGGAATAGACCAGCACTTATTCATTGAACTACTGTGGCTGAAAAGACTAGTGAAAGATAGGCCTGCCTGCTTCATTCTGTATCACTGAGTAGAAGTTTCTGAATGCAAGGAAAGTGTTGAGTGGCCACATGTTGAGAAACGGTCACATCTAGCAGAAGGAAATGCGAATACGAAACTGAAGAATGGCTATGATACAAATGCCAGTTGTAGGACCCCACAAGCCCAAACCAATTGATGTATGCTCTAATTATGAATACTGTCTACAGATCTGCTAATGGGCAAAGTAGGATTAGAATGTGGATTTTGTTGTAGCTTGCTACTTACATTTGTGCCTGAAATAACTTTTGTTTTTGTTCTGTTTTACTTATGTAATGGTTAACTAAGGTGGTGATGAATAGAGTGCTTAAATTCGACAGTGTCCTAAGCCTTGATACACTTAGGCTAGACATCGGCCTCTAAAAACTACACTTATAAACATTGGCTTAGCCTTAGGGTGTTTCTTTTGTATTTAACTTTTGTCTAGTATAGACACCATTCATTGCATGCATTAAACGTCCACCACCTGATATAATACAGCTCGGAAACCTGCTCTCACTCTTCTTACCTCTCTGGATATCTAAGCGGCGACAGTCGCTCTTATAACGTGAGCTAATATCCAGCGATGAAGAAATCAAAGGTCACTTCTCCCTGTAAGTCTGCCTAAAGGTCTCTGCTTTATTTGTGGCACAGCGCAAGAGTGAATTGGTGCCTGGTATCTGTTGTCCGCGTAGAGTCAAGGAACTCAGTTGTGGGATGTCCTTGCTTGGACTTGCCGTCTAATTTCTTTGCTTAAATACGGCCGGTACTGAATGCAGAGGCTATGTTGGTGTCAACTGCTTAAGGAAGACTTGCATTAATCTTATAACGGACAGCACAGCCTGTTTAGGAGTTTCTGAAAAGTATTGTAGTGCAAGAGGATCATTAACTCCATCGCACAATTACGCCTTATTTTACAAGAATCTCCCAGAACGTTCCCTAACCGACGGAGTGTATTCCTTTTGTTAAATAAGTACCTTATGATAGTAGTAATGTTATGTTTTGCTGTCCTCTTGTCTAGCCAAAGTACCTCACCAAACGGACTGTCATTAATCACTGTGCACTAAGAGTGTCAACGTGTTTGCCAGAGTATTAGAAAGATTGCTTATTTTTCTCATTATTTAAGTGATGCCGTGAATTACACAATGAATTATGTATTTGTGAGGAAACGATTCAGAGCATGGGAGAGAGGCAATGCCAATTGGAAAGAAAGCCTTCCTTAATTAAGTAAATGTTTTATTTAGATTAAGAATTACAATTTACTTAAGATGCTCAGTAGACTATAGCATGTGTTTGGTTGTATCTTTGCCCGTCAAACATCAAAGTAGCTGTGTCTCAGAGACAAAAATAGCTTGGATAAAATTATATCCTGAGGGTTATCTCACACAGGTGTTTTCGTATGGTGGCATGGGCAGCCAGTGACCTTTGATTTCTCCTATTGTCCACCCTGAGGGCTGAGTTTCTCTGCTTACAGAGTTTACCATCTATGTCTGTACATGTGAAACACTGTGATGCAACTACCTTTAAATAAACATCACTTGAACTGGATGTCATTGTGCGATGTTAATTTGAATTATGTACCTTTTAAATAAAATACTGTTATTGTAAGTTTATTAATTACCGTACGACTATGCAATGAGCACAGTCTAACTGTGTTGTGGAGAATTATTAGATGTATGGTGTCTTGTTATAGCACCATGCATTACTGTACTATAGCAGAATAAATTTCCCATTTATGATTTTTTTTTTATATATACTGCATGAATCATGTTAAATATTATAGCTGTAGGCCTTTGGGTATTACAGCATCAATAATGAAGTGATTATGCAATGGACAGGTTGGGGGAAAATCTATAGATTATAATAATCAAGGCTGTTGGCTGACGAGTACTTGTATATATGTAATTATAGTGTCCTTTTTATCCAGATACTGTATCTGACTCATAGCGGTTATGTCACCGCCTCTCATTTGACATGCATTGTATGATAATTTGCCGCGACCCTGACCAGGACGGTTAGACAAGTGGACAGATGGTTGGATGGCTGGACAGATGGATGAATGGGTGGATATATGAAGTTAATTCATATGAAATTTAATCTTTAAATTCAAATGCCACAGGGGAGGGAGATGTCTGTGGAGTAATACATTTTAACTCCTTTGAAATCTGACTGTGCCTGGAAAACTGAGGAACGGAAATTGCAGGGCCATTCACAGAAAAGTTGACGATATCACTTACACGGTAAAAACGGTCTCAAATTAAACAAAACATGCAGAAATAATGCTGACCCGTTCAGATGCTGACCTGCGTTTCCTGAGTCAGACAGGCCAAGGCAAACCGACTAGCGGCTCGCATTTAAGGTGCAGTCGATGGGGGAGCACCTGCTGAGGGTGACTTGTGGAATGTCAGGCAGCTCTACCACAGCCTAAAACAGCTCAGTGGACTCGGGTTTGAGGTCAGCCTTTCAATCACCAGGCATGTGACTCACAGCGGAAGACTTATAAAATTTAATTCCTAGCCAGGCACGTAGGCATTTATAAACTGTTTACAAAGATGGCAAAAATATTTGTATAGCCTTAGAGAGCAAGCTTGATATATGAATACTTGTACAAACATTTCAGAATCACCAACCGTTTCTTCTGTCAGAGACACACTGTATAACAGGTTCAAATCTGTGACCATAAATGATATTTTATAAATAATGAGTAATCTCTGGCTAGAGGACACCTATTAACTAGCTATAAATGGAGTTTTAAATGAAAAATCTGACTTTGTACGGAGTCCCATTTGAAAACGTGTACTGCAAAATCAGTTCATTTGAATGGAAATTAAAATTGTTGCAGCCAATCACATTTAGAAACGATGTAAGAGATTCTCATTGTGTGTGAAGTAAGGTACTCACCCACAGTTTTGCTGCTTCATAAGATCACTAGTATAAGCCATTTATTTATTTGTCTGTTTATCGATTGGTTATTCAGTGACAGACTTTAACACCCTCAAGGCAAGACTGAGAGGAAGTGTACAGTAGGTAGAATTATTACTGTATACCATGCTGCCATTATTTTCTTTCTTTAGATAGCCTTTACCATGATTATGAGGGTGGTGATCATGAATGATACGACAGATGGGGGAAATGGAATTATTTTCCCTGCCCTGGTTTTTAACATCTTTTTAAAGTGCACCTTGGTGAACTCCCTTATGGGTTATAAGGTGTAATTTATTGACACTACCTAAGTCATGATGTAGTTTAGTTAAAAAATTGTCGGATCTGCAGCGGGGTCCAAAAGACTGAAACCACTGGCGAAAATCCTTCTATTTTGCATTTTCTAATTTAACACAAAATTCCTCATTAAAAATGAACAATTTGAGTGAAAAGCTGAGTCTTTTTAAAAAAATTTATATTAATTTCAGAATCTCGAGAACTTGAGCTGGTATGGACACCACAAGTTTGTGCAAAACCTGATGTTCCAAGTTATGCCAGCATGATCTGACAATGTTCTAAAGGGCATCTCGTGATGTTACTAACTGTTTGGCTTTCTCAGTCTTCAAGTGCCGCCATAAATGTTCGGTGGGGTTGAGGTCAGGTGACTGTGGAGGAAAGTCCATCACACCTGGTACTCCTGGCTCTTCTTGGGTCTTCAAATAGTTCTTACACTGCTTTGCAGTTTGTTTGGGGTCAGTATGCTTCTCCATAGCCTGTCTCTGAAGAATGGAGTAGTACTTTTCCTTTGTCAGGCTTTAGTCAAGTCAGTGCAGGTGTCCAATTTCAGAATTGGCAGTAGACCCCCAGACTTGAACATTCACAGGACCATGTTAGATTGTTGGACCCCACTGTATTTCAGGGGAAATAACCTTGAAAGCCTTTGGTTATTTGTTCTTGTCAGTTTGTTTTAGCTCCACTGTGTGTAGACTCGATGGAGGCCATTAATGCCGGATTCAGCTTTCTCTTCTGGACAGCCTGTTCATTGTCATCGCTAAATAACACAAATTACATGCAATCATAAGGCAATGGGAGACGTTCCTGTGCTTCTGTGGGCCTTTTATTGAGCTGCCACACGAATCTGCTCTCGCTCACTCGCCGTCCATCACATCCAGCGTAGCTGAGTCTGTGCCGTTACCAATATTTACTACCTGTGGTGCCGCCGAGTTCCTCGCTGTGCTGCTGTTTTCTTTAAAACCCTCTCGAGAGTGTTAAGGCCTTTCCGGATAAAGGGGGAGTGTAATTAGACGGAGGTGCTCTTTCTGCCATGGTGGAAATGTGTGAGGGGTCCACTTGAGGAGTAGAAGACTGGTAGACAATTGTGGCCAAAACCCACACGGCATATGAGATTTGCAAGACATGGCACCTGAAACGAGGAGAAAATGTGTTTCATTACATTGAACGCCGCAGTTTGGTTTTAGTGTAAAAGCTTCAGTGTGAATTCACTTAATCCACTCTGGAGTCTCAATTGCAATGGCTACTGCATTAATCTGGTCACGATTAACATTACATGAGAAATCCTGCAACAAAGACCACAGCACAATTTGATGCTTCTCATGAAAACAAACGGTGAAACTAAATGTAGAGTTAGATTTGAATTAAATGACGTACATGTTAAATTGACTTATTTATTAACCCATTGTAAACCATTTAAAAAATGATTTCCATCATTCTGTATTGTCAGTACATGTTTGTTCGTGTTAAATCATACGATTATTTTCTATTCGGAGTTTATTTCATATTATGGCCGGTCTCACCAATACCCTGTTAAAAAAAGACATGCCTTCATTTAAAAAGCAGCCTTGCACTTCCAGCTTCTGAAAAGGGAGGCACTCATTTGCAAAGCTAATGGCCCTGAGGGTCGCATTTCCTGAAAATCTGCCGCTGTTTGCCGTTACCCAAGGTAACTTTGTGATCTGCCTGAACAAACTTTGATGCTATGTCAGCACTCTGTGCTGGTCAGTGACAGTCACCTGCTCCATGCTTACATTTACAGCCTGTATTCAACACCACGACTCCCCCTACTCTGCATAATTTATACGTTGCTCCCGTTTGTTGCTCTCTCGTCTCTAATGGCAGCACTATTTTATGCCCAGTCCACTGTTTTTGCTGAAATTGTTCCAATTTTCTCCTTTTTCAGCAAAATGTGATGAAGCTTTGGCTACGCCACTTCCCCACCACGCCTTCGCCGGCTCCTCGGTGTTTGCCGGTGGCTACGCTCCGGGCTACGCCAAGCTGAACAGGAGAGGAGGTACGTCCCGCCTTCCAGAAACATGAGCGCCGTCTTGTCGGCCCCCCACACTTGCCAAGGACCTCTATCTCTCGAGGATGGCACCCACTACTACTTTCTGAGCCTTCCGATGAGATTTCAGCCCCCCCCCCCCCCAACACTGTGACAGACAGGAGATAAGTGAAGTTGTTCCTTTGGGCCGCTTTGCTTTAATTACACTGCAGTGCTAGAATGTCCTCTCTCCACCTGGTACAAGCTTCAGAAACTTACCCTTGTCAGACAGCCTTGGCACCTTTGTTCAATGCACAAGTGTTAATCATCTTTATATGATGATATATCCCAGGCTGTAGCTTATATATTTTTTTGATGTCTGAAAAGCTTTGATTAACTTTTACGGAGGAAAATTTCAACATTTGAAATTTCATGGGATAGTTTAATTCCACTGAATTGGAGTCTGTACATTTCCCAAATGCTTACGTATGTGATCAAGCGTGTACATTGGAACCGTGCCACACTCAGTATGCGGCTTGTGTGTTCTTCCTGTGTTGAGGAGGTTCCTTCCACATAAGGGTACCCTTGCAGTGCAATTCAGTTATATTATGGGCACACATATATGACTTTGCTGAGATATGGATGGATGGATTTATTAGAATAAAAATCCAAAACAACTTATGTGAGTTAAAAAACCATCATGGATGTATTAATAAACTGTAGAGGGCAATTGTTTACTATATGGACCCCAAAAGTGTACTGTGTGGAGCCCAAGCAATGTAAACAGGATTTAACCCAAGAGGCCTTCTGCAGCAGTGAAGCCTCCTGAAGGAGATCGAAGAGGCACTGATCTGCAAACATCACCTAGTTTAGAAGCAGAGGAGAAAGGTATCAAGAGAAGATCCATATAAGACATTTAATCAGTCCAAAGAATAGAATATCAAAAATAACAAAATAGAAGCTGTGAAATTATTATTTTTTTCTATCATATCATATCATGGACAAGTGAGCTAACCCACAATTTTAGTTATTTTTCAGTATCTGTGTCATTCACCTCTAAATGTAAATATGTACGAACGTACAAATGGGGTCAATTTGTATCCAGACCTGGGGTCGTGTCTGTAAGACCGTCCATACGTGACTTGATATTTCATCTCAAAAGCTGATTAAGAGGTGCTTGGCATTTTAAGATTTTGTGTTGTTGGCACAGTATGATTGCAGAAAGTATGACATCATCTGAGGGCGGCTCTGACAGAGCTCTTGAGAAGAGCTTGAATCTGGGAGGATCACTTGACATGTCGCCTGTGAATTGCTGAGCAGCTGGTTTGGGACTGCAGGTTAGTCTTATCCAAAACTCCCATGGCTCTGTGTGCCTCCACTCTCCAGCCTGATCTGGATGACATTGCTTTCCCTCAGCTGCTGTCCTGGTTCTGCCGAGTGCAGTTCCGGTACAACAAGTGGCTTCTGTTTCCAGCTGTGGGCGAGCCGTTACGAGGCAAATTTATCTCGCAGTCCTTCAAACATTTACATTCACCTTGTTTACAATTTTTTATTATTCTCATGTTAATGGCCTTTTATTTGTTAAGCTTACCTCTACCACTAATTACATTCCAATACACTTAGATTTCTAAGAGCTATAACCGGCTATAGAGAATTTGAAAGCCAGCTTCATCCACTTTCTTACTGAAGCAGGTGAAAGTGTCACTGTGTACTACATAAATGTTGAAGCACACATTTTGTGTTCTGTGCCACCAGTTAACTAGCAGTTGGTAGATTAGAGCGAATGACATCTTTTTCTCAGGTTACAGTGCTGCGGCAGAGGTGTGATGGGACCCCATGTGGTCACTGTCAACCCTCTGACATCTGTCACCGTACTGCCCCCGTCCAGACGTGAGCCCACCCGCCCTCTTCCAGGCTTTCGAACCCCTGGGGAGGACTCCCTATCTTGCACCTGATAGACAAGGGCCCTGTGGGAGGCTGCTTACCCACCCCCAGCTCAACGCCATCAAGGACTGTCATAGCTAATGAATATCACCCACCGCCACAAGCTATTTCCAACTTACCCCTTGCCGTCTGCCAACACATCATTGACACTGAATTCTGGTTGGCTGCGGGGGGTGGAGGGGGTGAAAAAATAACATGTCTCCCGCTAACCAACACACAATAATTATGAAGTTTTACAATGTATAAATTCAATACACCCTGTTCAGAAAGATGTTATTCCAAAGTTCTAAAAGTCGATTCACATTTAATGACCACCAATTAGAAATCTCATGTATGACTTGCAAATTAATTACATTGTAGCAGAAAGGCAAAGGCAGTAATCACATCAGATTGTCTTTCACGTCATGTTATGGAAAATTTGCTTGAGAAGAAACTCTCCAGACCCCGCCATTTGACTCCCTGTGGTCTTACATCTCAGACACAGCTTTGCACTGGAATTGAAAATCAGCTCCAGTAATGTATCAGTGGAGAACTGCGGTAAGAAGACATAAATCTTCTCTCTAACTGAGCTTGCTGGAACTTAAACAGTATTTGCATAAATTTAAAATTATAATTTTCATATAATACTTTGCCGTCAGTGTTTTTGTAGGACATTCTCAGTTTTATTTAATAAACAAACATTCGGAAACTTCCTCCCAGATTCCAAGAAAATATATACACTGATAAGCAAAAACATTATGACCACAGCCTACAAGAACAATTGGCTCTTCCCAGCAGCCAGATGGCCCATTTATAAAGGTACAAATGTGAAAGGGGATATAATAGGACAGGAATGTCCTATTATATTGCCTATCCTGACAGACCAGGTCCACCCCTTCGTGATGACTGTCTCCTCAAATAATTTGCGCTCATGCCTAGAGAGCTGACAAGTAGAACTATCCTGCTGTAACCAAGCCACGTCATTGGGGTAGACAGCTATTATAAAGGGATGGAATACACTCAGCTTTCAATACAGTCAATACATTTGAGTCATACTGGTCAATTTCTGTGTTTCCTCTGTCTTTACATATATATAAATAAAGACATCATGTTATATATTAGTATCGAACACAAAAGCATATGGGTCCCTGTTTTTCTACAGGTTTTATGTGATATCTCAGGGTGGTGTATTGCCCAACAAGTGTCTGGAACATTGTGGGTTCAAATCCCATAGCTGGCTGAGCAACCAAACCACTGTTGGCCCCTTGAACAAGCACCTTAACCCAACTGCTCCCGTGGGGTGTACCTCAAAGCAAGTTTTACATACGCAGAGTTAAATCCATTATTCTGGATTAACTAAACCTGATTGCCACAGTTATCAGTGAATGGCACTACGATTGTGAGCTAAGAGTCACAGTACACAAGACTCGGATGTAAGCTTGAAGAAACCTCACTAAGCCAGTAAGTTCGCTTTGTAGTAGACCCTCACTGCTCTATGACACCAAGCTTGCCTGCCTTGTTCATCACTTTGGACAAAAGCATCCACTGGACAAGTCAGCATAAATGTGATATTCTGTGTGGCTTTAGAGAAATTTTGTAGGATACTTTGGCAATACAATAGCTTGTATTATAATAAAGTAGAATATTGCTCACAGGAGTAGTTGTAACTAGTTTGCAAATACTGTACATGTGTTTCCGTAGTGAATGAAATATAATATGCATTTGTGAATTTGTGTGATTCAGATTTGGATAGGAGGTGAAGGATTGCACATTCCCTCTAATGCAGGCTGATGTGCGAGCATCTCCACAATCTGTCAGTGCAGAAATATCCTGGTAACTCGAGATGTCAGTTTATCTGACCATGCATATACCATGAAAGTTCAAGGCACTTTGGTGCACCAAATGACAAAAGGCACCTTCTTCTACAACCAACCTGAGGTCTGTTAAGATAATCAGCAGAAAATGCATGTCATTCACAACCAGAAACTGTTGCACGTTCACCTGCTGGAGAATACTTATTAGATCAAAACAGAAATGTTTAACCGTTAAGAATTCCTCAGGTGCAAATGCTACGAAAATGCAGTTTTGGGCTGCCTTCCGGTTCTGTTTAAGTAACAAAACAGTACGTCTTAGCATATTACCAGATTTCATAATATTATTAACCATAAATATCTAGCATCTTAATGAAAAAATGTTGGAAAACGTGTACAAGAAATGATATTATCACTCCCATCAGCCAGTGTCTCACACGTTCTGATTCCGAGAATCATCTCAAGAACTATTGCTAAGTAAAATAGAATGTCGTGATATGTAAATTACCAAAACTGATTGTTGATTAACTTGACTATGAGTTTATATGCATATTTGCTTTATTAATCTGTCAACTTGTTACCTCAACAGGCACAACATCCAAAGAATAAATAACATGCATTTCTAACTTGCTGGTTGCTGGGCTGTCCTGTGGTTGCCTTGAGCAGGGTATCTGAATTTAGCTATTTAAATGGCTATAACAGTGAATATGGTAATCATAGTTAAAATATTGAGTTATTCTTACATTCCTCAATGAGTCATTCTTCTCAGAAAACACTGATGGCTCTCGTCTTGATGTGGGGGTTTGGACATGGCTTGTCCCGTTTCTCCTACCAGGGCTGCTGATGAACTGGGCTGACCACGTTTAAAGCATGTCATATTGTGTGGGGAGGGTGTCTGTCATGGTGTAAACACTCTGCATGTCGTTTCGGGGGAGGGCGAACGGCGGACAGGGAACAAGTGATGGCTGAGAGCAGTGTGCTCTCAATGGTTTCTGTTGCACGATTCGCTACGGTGAGATCGCTTAAAGTTTGCAACTGTCGGACACAGATCTAATTTAATTGGGTAACCACAAAAAAAGGGCTTTACTACAAGCTTGCATATAATAAGTGTATGATTGTTAACCTCATTCTTCCTAAGTGCATCTTTGTAATACGCTTGCATATAATTAGATATTGTCCACATTATTTTTTCAAAAAAGGTTTTATATTTAAAGAACGTGCAGATAAAAACAAGAAACCCACATTTGCACATTTAATTTCTATGACGTACAGCATTTCAGGCTGTTAATTTCTTGAGGGAAAAAATACTGTATCTGTCTAACCCAGTATAAATATCAAAATGCTCTGCTGTTCATGTTTACAAAACAGAAGGGATCTTAATATCCAGGTATTCTTATTTTGCTTTCAGGCAGTAATTACCAATTTCAGTTAATGTTGGCAGAGTTAATTACATTTTGTTAATATATATTTTTGTGTTTTAAAGAACCGTGTAAAATAACCCCCTCGAGGAATCCTGAAACAAAATCAAAGTTTCTTATATGAAATTCATCTCTCGAGATTGTAAAACTATCTATAAACATACGTATATTTTAAAGAGCAACCGCAAGTGGTTAGTGCGTCCTGCGATGTGTTTGGGATTTGCGGGCTGTTTGCTGCTCGTCGGCGCTGCCAGTTGGTGACTTAACAGCTGCGCCGCGTGCGAGTTCGGGCGGATGAAGCCGCCTACCCCGCACGTGCGGCTTGCAGCGAATGCGCGGCGGGTGGTAACTGCGCCCCGCCCCGCCCCCGGCGTGGTGGGCGGCTTTGATCCCCTGCCCGAGAAGGCGGCCTCCGCGAGCCGCTCACGAGCCGGGTGCACGCCGAGGGTGCTGCCTCTGAGGAGGAGTGGAGATGCTGCGCCTCTGAGCGCCACCGCCTCCACACGGCCTCGGAAACTGGAAAAACATCGGCGTTTACCAGGCAGGCTCTGCCTTGTTTTCCTGCTTGTTCACGTAGGCAGCTTTTCACATTCACCTATAAATAATTATATTATTTTAAGTCAAGTTTAGGAGTGACATAAGAGTGGCATATCTCTCTCTAATGAGTAATGATTAAATCACTGGTTCCCACACTGGCTGGTGCGCCCCCTTGGGGGGATGGGGGGCATTGTGTATGTTGACATATGGTGGGGAGCTGGGGCTTTAAAATACTAACATCTGCAAAAGGGGAGCCTGACAGATACGTAAATTTAGGACCTTCTGGATTAGATCATTTCCACTTTCTGCCTCAACTGGAGCATCCTGTGACAGGCTTGTCATGTCACTTGCTTAGACAGATAGGTGGTGCAGTGTGAGCTGGGTATCTGGAAAGGTCACACGACCCCTCATCATATAGGAAACATCGAGGTGTCCCACGTAGCCAGGGACAGGGGCAGCAGCACAGTAAGAGCAGGACTGAAAGCAATGAGGGGTAAAGATGCCAACCTCTGTGGATCTCCTGTAATTTGGGCCTGCGAGACCACCTGAGTGCTTTAGCTTGGTGTTATGGGGACTGAAAGACAGCTTGGAAGCCATATTACCTGCAGTACTTCTTGGCCTATGTGCCCTGCCTTCAAATGAATGTCCTGAACCCATAAACCATCTAAGGGAATTGAAATAGCCTCATATGTATTTAATAAACCTTTTTCTAATACATCTGCTTGTTTTTCAGAGCTCCATTATGGAAATACTACGACTGTGCTTTATAGTAGCGGATAATTGGTCATATATGTTTTATAATGGCTTACTTTAAAAGAAGGTCTACCTGTACATGACTGCTCGTTATGTATGGCATTTCCTGTGTAGGTGTCTTTTGGTAATGCCATTTGTAGTTTGCTTATTGACGGGGCAGCGTTCCCTCATTTGTAGTGTATTTGAGGACTAATCTGTACAGAGAGAGTAAACCCTTACAGAAGTAATATTTAATGTTTGAAAAGTATACGGCACTCTCATTAGTGCAGGTAGGCTGTACCCTTACTCTGCTGCGGTACAGGTTTAAACCGATGCAAGAGCCTCACGTCCGTCACGTGTCGTTTAAGGTAATGTATCCTGACTGGAAAAACTCGTGGGCCAATTCAAAAGAATGTGAGGATCTCTCACCATGCTGAAGAAATGGTCTGCGAAAACCTTGGAATTTAGTGTACGAGGTATCCCATGATGCACTGAGCAGAGTCCTAAGGAGCACACGTTTAAAAGTCCACATCCTTAATTAAACATCCTTAATGTTGCAGAGTTTCCTGTGTTACGGTGTGTTTTTTTTTTTTTTTTTTTGCCAGCGCACGTGCATTGCTGTTTTTTGCTAAAACTGCAAATTGTACCTTTAATGAGAAATTTTTATTTCAAAAATTCATTTTGATTCATTTATGTATATTTATTACCTGTATGATCATTATATTTTCATTTTCACAACCTACTGAATTGCAGGTAGCTGAGTATATAATACGTCAGGTTCATTATTGTTTTCCCGAAATAACAGTATAAATCGTATGTGTGTGTATTGTGAGTCTCATGAATCGTCCATTCTGATTTGGAATAAGCAGGAATGGGGCGGTTATGGAATGACGGACACCGCACCGTTTGGGGAGGGCCACCGTGTAAAATATTACCCTGGACACCCCTGGGGCCTAAAACGCTTTAAGGGTGGATTCAGCATGAGCTGCGGGTAACAGCTTGGACAGACGGTCAGGCCTGTTTCTAGTTCACAGGTCACCTGTAGACCCAGGAAACCAAATCCTGTGAAAAGCAGTGGAAAAAATAGGCCTTGCCCGTGCCACTCTTATCATTTTCCCCCAGGTCTATCGGCCTCATTACAAAGTAACGGCTTTGTTGGCCATGTGGATTCATTTCTGCTCCCTGGACTTGTTTTCCCATCCCTTCCTGTTTCCCTTCCTCACTTGCTGGTGCCCCCTTCGACCCACCCGAAGATTATGGAAGCCCCACACCTCACCCCCCAATGCTGGGTAACTTTATAGTTGATGTGGTGCACTGTGAAGCTGCTCCAACATGCAGTGGCCCACCCCCAGGTGATGTACCTCTATATGTTTCCAGGATCGCCCTCTGCCCCGCCCCGTCCCCACTATTTCCAGGTTGAGGTTTATCAGTATAGATTTTTCAGTGATATTCAGCCTTTATCTGGTCAAGCTGGGGCTGCTGTGACTGGATAATTGGATTACTTCTGATATATACTTCTCAATCAATCGATGTCATTTACTTAGTTGCTCCTCTCCATCCCTAAACATCATAAGAAGACGCTCCTGAGCTATTTAAGGTCTCTTTATTGTGTTGATTGCCTGGAGAGCAGATAGTGAAGCGCATTAATTGACTCCCTCTACTTAAGACAAATTTTCCATCCAATCTCCAAGAAATAGATTTGTACTGTAGGCAGAGATTACGTTTTCAAGGCGGTGTACTCTTTCAAATTACCTCACGGTCATTTCCATTGACAGTAAACAATCCCAGAACTGTTACTGCTGCATATTGTACTTATGAACTCGGTGGGAAGTACTTTGCCTCAGGTCCTTCATTTGTGAATGTCTGCTCGTTATTAAAGTCTTGCTTGCATGGTTACATCTGCTGTCAGTGAAACTCTAATGTACTCCAACACACATCATTACTATACTGTTAATCAGAAACACACCAAGAAGTTATATTAATAGAGCGATGTTATTTAGTCCCAAGCTTCGTGGTCCTGGAGCTGCTGTCTGAATGGACAACATGGAGGTTCTTAAGGCCACGCTTGTTTTTTCGCTGAGGGAACACTGTTGGAATGTGGCTCTCTCCACTGCTCAGGAGCTGGAGGATGGTCACCTCTGGATAACGACCATTACCAGTGGCTGCAAGTTGACCTGGGTGGCAGGAAGCAGGTGACCGCCATAGCAACACAGGGCAGGTACAGCAGCTCTGACTGGACAACACAGTACAGACTCCTCTACAGCGACACGGGAAGGAACTGGAAACCATATCAGCAGGATGGCAACATCTGGGTGAGTCCTAATACCAGGGAAATTAGTGTCTCTTTTGTTGTACTTTGAGGAAAATAAACTTGTACTTTCTGTATAAGTCTGCTTATGCATTTATTGTCTATAGTAGTTTTACTTGTCATCTGTTTTGAAGGGATCAGACAATCTATTTCATTTTGTATTGAGTCCTTGCAGGAAATTTACTATGGATCTCATTGCAGCCACTTGCTAATCATCCATCCATCCATCCATCCATCCATCCATCCATCCATCCATCCATCCATCTTTTAAACACTTATCCTGATCAGGGTTACATGGGTACTTGAAGTGTATTCTAGGTAGCTTAGTGCACCAACGTGCTATATTGAAAGTAATGTTGAATGAGTGATTAATTTTGACCACACCGGCAAGGACACCTCTTAGATTTAACTCTCTTACTTTCAAAGGCCTGTGTGCTATTTTTCTAAAAAAAAGAGAATTAAACAGCATTTTTCGTAGTTGCTTATTTGTGTAGCTTGAACAGTTGTTGCTTGATGGCCCATCTCAGCTCATAGTATCATGGAAGCATTCGGGCAGAGAATATGGATTCTGTCCTCCGGCGTCGGCGAGGTGCCCGACCTAGAGATTTATGGGGTCTATAAGGGTCTTGTCATTAATTTGGCGGAAGTATACCGAGAGGCTTTTCAGGAGCATGCATCCCAAACACAACAGTGTGTGCTCTTCACAACCACTGTCCGTCTGTCATCTCTGGCTCTGTGGAACAGAATTCATGGGCTGTACCTTCTGCCAAAAATCAAGGCGAAGGAATGAAGCAGCTCTGAAATAGAGCTGGAAGCACTGAGATAACATAATGGCTGGTAATGTATCAGGAGAGGAACATTCTTGGTAATTACAAACCTGATGGAAAAAATACAGGACCCCAGTATAATTCTTACATAGTCTCTTCCACATAGTTAAGATCTTAATGAAACTGATCTGTAAATTATTGCAGTCCAATTATGTAATAGATGTGCACGTCACACTTTAAGTTTTATATTTAGTTCACAGGTCAATTTAAATCATTTGAATAAATACTCTTCCTGAAAAATCCAGCAAAGATCAGTTTGGCCTGCTCTAGGTACCTGACATGGAGACTGACAGTTACATCATCCTGTTAACTGTTCCAGTGCCAGGTCTCTTGTGTCTTTAACCAGTCGTATTTTTGGGTCATAACTCCGTGATTGTCTGTGAGTTTGCAGACGTCAATGAATGAACTGACCATGTGACCCCATGATAAGCAGATGCAGAGATTGTTCCTTCAGAGCTTATAAGAACCTCTTGACCTCATAATGGCTTCCTGTTTGGATACCATGTAACAGGATACCAAGAGTTTCATACTGCCTGATGCCTGTAACACCGTACATGGCATTCACAGGATGTGTGCTTTGTAACTTGCTGATTGACGTGTCCAGCGGCAGGGATTCTGTGAGGTATTGGTTCTCATCTAATGGAGGCAGGTTGCACAAACCTACCGTTTTTCACTATTGGGAAGCTGTTGATTTATCTTTGAAAGCCATTGTCTACAGCATACATGGCGTCAGCTTGAGGGGTTTGTGCCAATACCCGCCCTGTCAGCAGCTGTGACGGAAGATAAATGTTCCCACCGTGGCAGTGCTTATGATCAGCCGGTGGTTTACCCATCAGAAGCTGACAGGGGAGAGTGAGGATTTATACTGTGCCCACTGGCTGATGTACGACTTCCTCAACCATGCCACAGCCACCGTTAGCCTCGACGCACAGGAATTTTATTTTTTTTCCATCTTTTCTGACTTCTTGCTCTAAACTGTTTTCTTGGCAAAAAATCAGTTTTAGCAATATATCTGTAAAAAAAAAAAAAAAACATGAACAGCTGGAAAAGAAAAGATCAAATGTTGATGTCTATGAAAAATATCTTGATTAAAAGTCACCCCAGATTTTAGAAGATCTATGACCTCCAGTTACAAAATAAGTAGTATGTAATATCAGTGTCAGGATGTGATATCAGCGTGCGATGTCGGTGTCAGGTTGTGATATCAGCATCTGATGTCAGTGTTGTTATGTTAATTAGAATCTTTGAATTCCTTCCTGTTCTGGCATTACTTGGAAGCCCTCAGTCTTTCTGCCATGATTATTAGGCTTTCCCTTTTAAAATAAGTGAGCCCAGAGATCAGTAATTTAGCTCTCGACATGCAGGCAAGTGCTGCACCTGCTTTCGCTTGGTCAGGGTGGACACCAGACCAGCCATTGTTTGTCCTCCTGGAAAGCGTTAGCTCCCTGAAGCTGTTGGTGTCTGGTGTCAAGAATGATGCAACAGCACCATGTAAGAGAAAATTTTGACGTTAGAAGAAAAATCTTTAGCCTTAAACGGATTCATCTTCTGCGAAGGGATATTTATTTTATTTAGTGCTGAGCTATGGAATTCTCATATTCACAACACCCAACTTGAAACATGCTTGAAGCAATTATTGTTAGCAAAACAATTTTACATGAAAAACACACTTTATTTTGTGGATAATAAAGTGGGTAATATCTGAAATCTGAAGATATAGCTTATTGTATTATGGAGAATTCTACATTTTTCTTCTTAACAAACTTCATCTACTTTGTATGTAATTCACAAGATGGCTGTAAATACCAAGTTAAAGAAAAAATCTGGAGGTGGCTAGCTGATGTGGAGTTCAGTCATCAGACTTACCCTGCCAATGTGGGGGGTGGCCTCTCCTCCTACCTTAATAATCACTTCTTCCACTTCTCTGTCTGCAAGCCATTATTGTGCCAGAAACTGGATTTAAGATGAAGGCAGACTTGGAGAGTCCCTGGGAGCCACCCTCGCAGTGGCGTACCATCAAACCCAGGTCAGCGTGAAATCCCGACTGTCCAAGCGCCCCCTAGTGATAGCCGGCATACATGACAGCTCCTGCCACAGAGGCAAACCTCTCCTGCAAGAGCTTGGAGGTTTTTTTGAAGGACTGCACATGGAGCTCGCCCTGCAGTTCAGACACGACTTCTCTGAGACTGTCAGGCTCAAAGAGTTAAACACAAAGCCCTCTAGCTGAGAGCTGTGGGCCAGATTAGAGCAGGAGTGTGTAAAAAAGAGATACTTCCAGAGTGGTTGGCGTGCCGACTGTTAGGAGAAAAGTAATTGGCTGAATTCTTTGCTGACAGAGTCCTTCTGGCTTCTGGGTTTAGGATTTATATACTGTGTATTATAGTGCTGAGTATTAATCTGTTTCAGTGGCACCAGACCAGCGTTGTCTGGAAGTATTGTTGTTTGGAGGCAATGGACTGTGAATGTATGATGTTTGAAGCTGACATTTGAACCCTCATTTGTTTTTTTATACCTCCAGGAAATTTAGCAACTGAAAATGCAAAGAAAGAAAAAGAGATCACTGAGTCATTCATTAATTTTTTTGTGCCCAATTAACTCGGGTGAAACAGGAAAGGGATTGTGACGGAATGTTTTCAGACTTTTAATTTTTGTAGAAGCATATTTTATATATTGGTTAATGCATTGGAAATGAGTTATACCAGGGAATGTATGAAACAAGAAATGAATTAAGCTGTCATTTTACAGTCCTGTGCTAAAGTGCTGTTACTCTGCTGTGGACTACTGTATCTATATGTGAGGTGGGTGGGGTGGGTAGATCTGATACACTGGGGGAGTGTCGTGTTAGTCATAGTGAGAAGTTGAAATCAGCTCTTTGCTATGACAGGTACTGACCGGACAGCTGGGCGCGAGCCCACGTGTTTCTGGTCAAGAGAACCGTCCGTGAATCTGAGCAGACCAAGGAGCTTCAGCAGGACTCTGGCAAACAGTGTGACCTTGCGGTGATCACGTGCTCAGGAAATGGCACGGGGCTGGCTCGGATACTCTGCGGATAAGCGATAACCGTTAGCCTCTGGTGGTGTGGGAGGGTGTGCGAGAGTGGGAGCCTTGGCTGGCCAGAAGACAGGCGGTGGCGTGATGGCTGAGCATGAGGCGGCTGTGATGCCTCAGAGTGTGGCTGAATAACAGCGATAATGCCGATGACATAATGAGCCAGAATGAAGAAAAAAATGCAAAGCAAACACATAAATATAACCCATGCACCTTAAGTTATAGATGTCCATCCATTCATAAGCCACTTAGTCCTATTCAGGGTGGAGGGGCATAGCCTATCCCAGGCAGCCTTAGCACACGAGGTTGGGGAGAAGTTACAGATGTGTATACATAAAATGAAAAATTACGTATCAGGTATATCTCATGAGCATTTGAATATATTTATAGAACCAGTCCTTGCTTTTCTGTCTTTTCAAAACAGTACGTTGAAAGTAAGGTAAACTATTAAGGTGGATATTTTTGATTAAGTGTGACAGATGGATTGAGTTCTTCAGTTAAGGTTGGATTGGTTGGTTTCATCATCTGGTCATTTAATGTGCCATATGGAGATTTGGATACTGAGGAAAACCTACACGTTATGATGTGCTCTTCCCAAATCCACGTTTTGTGGAGCTAAATTTAAGATGGAATTACGTTATACAAGCATAAGGCCTTATGATACACCAAGAAAAATGTAGTATGTATGAAGGAGCCTATAACCACATAAAAGATATCTTTTTGCTAAAATGTTTTCTTACCACATAATTACTTTTGTTTTATTTCTGATGTCAAAGACCAGTTTCTGTGTTCAACAGGCAATATATCTATATCTATCGTTGCCTTCTCAATTAATCCTAATTAAAAGATTAAACATTCATATTGATTGGAGGGAGCCGGGAATTCTTGCTACTTGCGGCAAGGATTTTAAATGAATGTAATTATTTGATGGACAGCTGTAAGATTAAACAAAATGTTCGAAGAATTTGAGTTTGAACATTATTGTATTACTGAGAAGTCATTTCTGGAGTGTCAGTATGAGTCCCATGTGCCTTTTTATTGAAAATGTATGGATTTAATACTATTTGTTTTTATAAATATATTATCTGGGAGATTTTATTGAGACACCATAAAAATGAATAGGTGCACCTTGTACAGTTTCAATGTATGATTAAACATTATCCTCCTTGGATAGGGGCATATGCAAGGGAAAATGGAAACTTGAGACCCTACATTTTGGGAGATACACCATGGAATGCTGGAATGGGGGGGGGGGCAGGACATGATAAGAGCTGGCCTTTGAAGGACTTGTGGGCGCATCATTATTTCAGACTGATGATGCTGTCATGCTGACCTTCACCATCATAGTTGTATATCAGCTGTGAGACCTCTGCAGATAATAGCTTGCATGCAGCATGGATTGATGTATTACACAAAATCCCTGAACTGCAACGCATCGGACTGGAACTCTATACCGTTCAAAGGACGCCATTACTTTGACAAACAATATTAATGCCAACAGAGGGAGACCTAAATCCTCCAACAAGACACGAGTGGCCGTAATTTTTGAATATTTCCAATATGAAAAAGAAAAAACAAAAGAGAAAATCACTCACTAAGATGTTTATAATGAAATGTAAATGGTCGTTTTCTTCAAGCGTAAGACATTTCCTACTCTTATTTTCTGTTAGAACTAAAGTCACAATGATTCTAATACAGCATACTCACCTATTAAGTTTAAAGACATTGTCCATTGCATACCTGTGGATTAACTGTAGGTTTCGATTGATGTTTGGAGAAAATTGTTTATTGCGTATAAAATAAAATCATGTTTATTAAATGCCTAGGTGGATAAGACCTTGGGAACATTAGAGGACATTTCCACTCCCGCTCTAAGTATTCTCCCCATGGACCTGACAGTCCCCTGTAGCTAAACATACTACAGAACAATGTAACTGAATAGGTGAATAACCTGCCATTTTTTTCTGCTTAGTAATTAAACAATTGACTTACAAAATGAGCCCACTGGCAGTGCCTGCCTTTTTAATAACATTCCCGGATGTTTAATATGGAAGATGAGGATTCTTTGTTGTAATTTATGCCACCAGTATTCCGGGAGTGCTCCGATTATATCGATGTAGAGCTGAAGCCCTCATCTGAAAAACTGCATCATTAAACACGATGGAGGATCTGTACCTGGAACTGACCTGAAGATGATCTTTCTTTGCTTTCTGTTAGTTCTCTGCCTGAAGGCCTGCCCTTTTCTGCATCACTTTGTGATTCCCGTGACCCTATACTATTCGAACTAGGGTGGATGGAGATGTTTTTTCACTGCTTGAAACCACTACTGTGACAGCTGTGTGTTCCTCTTTGCTGTTGCCTGTGATGGAACCTAATAGCGGCCTGTTTGTCAGGTCGATGTGTATTCAGAGATGCCGTAACATGAGGTAGCAAGGCTCTCAAGAAAGCCTGGAATCGTCCCTCTCTGCCATAGACGATCGGGGCTCTCCTGTTGCTTTTAATAGCCACAGATCTTGCGGCTTCAGAACTGTTTTCATTATCAGAAGTTGAAGTTTCCTCTCAGTTATTTTGCTTACCTGTGTGCTCCCGACATAAAAACAAGGTCGGAGGAGAGGGTGTCCATTCCGCTATTAAAAGCCCAGAAGTGTCCTGCAGAGTCTGGTGCCCCCAATCCCCCGTGGAGAAATGGATCCCTTGACAGAAGGACATACACAGTCACAACAGGGCCCCCCCCCTCTGAAGAGGCACCTTCACTCTGGACAAGCCTGTCGTCTGTCCTATCGTCTGTTAATGTCAGGAAGACCACCCACTGGCCCAGTGATGGAATCACTTTGTTCAGCCAAAGTGCCTGTAGGTATCTCTTAGCATTTCAGGAAAACCACCCACTGGCCCAATGATGGAATCAATTTGTTCAGCCTGTAGGTCTCTCTTAGCATTTCTGAAAAACACATTGTTTATACTTCAAACTAACTGAAATTAAACTTGACAGCCAATTACTTGAATTTAGGTATTTCTTTAAAACAGAACTTAAAAATTACCACAATGTAATTTAGGGATTTTTGAATTACAGTAAGACTATTTTTTCTTCTAACTCTGTCATTCGGGACTTTGAGTTCGATCTTGGTTCTTGGACCACAGGGTACCTATAAACTGGCAAAATATCAATGTGTCTGGTCAGTTCAGCTCTGGCACGGACACCTACTCCGTTTGTCTGATTGACTGTATGGCGCTTTATTACCAGATAATATTATGTAGCCCCTAACCTCCAGTTTAACTGACCCAAGTGATTAGTCACAAGGTTAGAGTCATTAGATCGTAATGCCCCATGTACTCTAGTGTATACTAATCCTGGCCAGGAAATGCCATTATATTACTACTTCAGAATCTGATAGAGCTAATAGATTTCAGAAAAGCAAGAATAAAACAGAACAATTTGCTGCACAGACACATTGCACATCGTGCTAAACACAGAGAGCTATTTAAAGTGGCCTCTTGACTGCCTGACTATACAAAGCAAGCAGAAAAATATAAAGAGTCATTGATAGCTGGCAGAAGATACACACAGTGAGAGAGAGAGATCTGATTGCAAATGCTGAACCCGTTGTATCATGCGAGGATTCGGGCTACAGGGTGACTTGCTGGCTCTTTTGTGGATCCTCCTTAAATAATAGACTAACTGACAGAGCCCCATTGAATGGGGTAATAAAACAATCAATGAACAGGTGTAAAAACTTGTTTCCCAGAGACACACTAATCGAACAATAAATATCCCTCTTTCCATTTTCGAAACACTTATCACTGTCAACAGTAGAAAGCAAGTTGATAATTAACAACGAAGAGTTAAAATTCTTTGTGTATCATGGGTACGGGGCCATCCAGGAAGGCAAGCCTTACCTAACCTTCTACATGTTTATACTGAGATAGCATACTATTCTAAGACTAAAATCATTGTACCTGTCACGTTGAGACCATTCAAATGAGCCCAAACATGAGTACACCGCTAAGCATTCAGAGTTTACTTTGTGTGAGCTGGTTCTAGGAAAACGGTAAGAGGAGAGGCAGAAGGAGGAGAGGTCATTTTGATGTGAAGATAGGCTTGAGAGTCACCTACCACTCAGTGGGAGTTATGGTGGGGCTGATGGACGTACACTATATGGACAAAAGTATTGACACCTACCTGTGCAACATCTCATTCCAAAACCAAGGGTATAAATAAGAAGCTGGTCCTCCTTTGCCTTCACTCTTTGGGAAGGCTTTACGCTAGATGTTTGAATATCATTGGTGGGATTTGCTGCCGTTCAGCCATAACAGCATCAATGAGTTTGGGTATTGATGGTGGGTCATCGGGTCCCTTTCTGATTGTGTGGCCTATGACATCACAACTGAACTCTTGTTGTCAATAGAAGTTTCCACAATCACTTCACTTGCAGTTAACCAATTTAGAAGTTTGATACTGACTTGTTGGGAAGGTGGCATCTTATGATGGTGCATAGAGTGTAGTATTAGACACAATAGGATCTGAATTTGTGAGTAAAGTTTTATCATAGCCAACTTGATAGTTTGCCAGTGGGTGAAACACAGTGCAGGCCCAAAGGGTGACGAAGGTTCATGCTGGTCCCAGCAGCAACATTGAGATCTGTGTACAGCCTTGGGTTGGTTCCTCCCCTGTTCCTCCAATCCCCTGATGACCATGAAGACAAGAAGTCTGCCACCCACATACAGATATACATTGACGATATATCAGTGGTTGAACACGTACACGACACAGGTTTGCTGGGAGCATCCGAGACACAAGCCGCAGAGGATGAAGGCCGTCTTTCTTCGTGCTGCTGTCGGTTATTCCCCCTATTTTAAAGACCCCGAGGCGGTTTTAGCGAGAGCTTCCGGTAAGATCCTGTTTAACATTCAGAATAGTTCACAGAAAAGTGGAGTGGCTTCAGAGGTACCTCAGCCAGCCCTGAATCAAGCCTGCCCCTCTTGGTACCATGAAGCCAATTCTTGCAGCATATCTGAAAATTTCCCCCCTAAAAGGGGCTTTAAACAGGCCGGCACAGCTTTTTTACGCTCCTTAAAGTACGCAGATGCATCTGAATTTGACAACTGCCAAAGAGGATTCTGGCCTTGTCACGGTTGGGAGGGGCTTTGTTTGCTGTAACGGTGTTTTCTGTGCAGCCAACCACCACACTTCAGTGGCAGATTTAGTCCCGGCTTTAATAAATCTCATACATATAGGCCGGCACTAAATTCCTCAGTTTTAGAGAAATGCTTTGAGTCTGCAAACAGTTTGCTGTCACCTCTGTTTCGCACAGTTGCGCCGGCCTCCGCGTCAGAGTTGAGACCGAATTGAGAGGTCTGTGAAAAGGAGCGTGAAGAACAGGAGTCAGTGCTAGCAGAAGAGCAGCTAATAACGACAGGGATAGGCGATATGCGTGTCTGCACATCAAGTCAGCGACAGCGAGGTACCCCCTGCCCAGGTCAATCTTTCAGAAGCGCTTTTCATAGAGGACATTGTGGTATGAAATTCACCCTACGGTCACTCCAGTGTAGTATGGAAACCACCCTACGGTCACTCCAGTGAAGTATGGAAACCACCCTACGGTCACTCCAGTGTAGTATGGAAACCACCCTATACACACTCCATTGTATTATGAAAATCTCTCTATGTTCAGTTCATTTACACAAGGCCTTGTCTTCCATCCAAGTTTAGTTTATGTTCAGTTCTAAGTGTGGTTTAGCTATTCAAACAATTTAAATATATTTGTTTTTCCATTAAAGGTAATTTTCAGTGTTTATTCTCATCAAGAATGTTGACTCTGGGAAAAAAAAACCAGAAGATTAATTAAACACGATTAATGAATTTCTCATAGCTATATGGCACCTCATTACACACCCTTTATATGAAAATATTCCCAGGTCTGTATCAGATGGTGTTTATATAGCAGTGAGTTGCCAACTTAAACAGTTCTTTATAGTTTTCTTGTTTTATTTGAATTAGTTTGGCAGTTGCTGTTGGATCTTATCCTTCCCTCAGATTGAGGAAACTGATATACTTAATTATGTTGCCAAATGTATTTGGTTGTATTACATGCTGTGTATAACTTTGATTGATGGTAATCATCCCTTCATCTTCTATTGACTTGTCCTCTGTCAGGGTCACAAAAGGCATCTAGAGCCTATCCCAAGCAGCACAGGGCCCAAGGCTGGTGTAAACTCCCACTGTCCATTACAGGCTGCATATGCGCACATGCAATCATATGCCACGGGAGATGCCAGTTACCCTAACTGCATGTCTTTGGACTGTTGGAGGAAACCAGAGTACCTGAAGGAAATCCCTGAGAGACACCGAGAACATGCAAACTGCACGTACACATAGCAGAGGCCAGATCTAAATCCCCAGCTGTGTGACACAGCAGTGACAGTTCTGTCGACTTAGATAACTTGCCACCTGTTAGGATATTTCTTGCACGTATGTTCTTTATGTGGGTGTAGAAGTAAGTTCTCAGTTTAAACAGGGAAATTAGGTACACAGTTCTTCATGTAAAATTAACATGATATGTGCCGTTTTTTCCTTTTCAGAGATGCCAAGTAATGATCAAACTTTAAATAATGCTTACTTGAAATCAGGCCCAATACAGTCCTGCTTTGAACCAAGTATTACTAAAGAGTGTTGAATCCTTCCTTAGACATCACCAATTATCAGAATAAGCAGATTTTAATATAAACGGCCAAAAAGTCTAAATTATTTGTATTTTATTCTTTTTGTCATTCAGCTTGGATCACAATAACAGCATCAACAACAATGATAATAGCAATAATAATTATTAGAATTATAGAAACATTTTGAGAGATACGGTAGGACTGAATATTATGGGGATAACGACATAATGTTTGGGAATACCAATATATTATGTGCATTTCATATAGCATCTCATTATCTGAATGCCACATCGGTTGAGATGTGGAGAATGGCTATTTTCTGTATTTTTGACAGGCTCAGAGCTGTTTATTCTCTGGAGTAAAAGCATGTAATGTGAATGCTGGGGATGAAACAGTCGGGGGCGGAAAATACATTCTGACAGGACTTCTGTGGATTTCATTTGGCTTTCTAGGAGTATGTCTTTAAATTACTGTCTACACAGGAACGGGAGGATGTGGATGCCCTCCACACAGTGCACGTAGCAGAGCCAGCGGGGTTAATTAAACATGGCCACTTTTCATATCGGTGTTAAATAGCACCGCCAGCTCAGTGTGTCAATTTGTGCATCATTCAAGGTTAGAAAATATGACGATGTGCTTCAGGCCTTCGTAGTCCTGGTCAACTCAGGCTTCTCCGGATACTGGGCACTTTCTTTCAGCCGAGTCATTTATGAGTTTCTTTCGATTAATTGGTTGAGCAAACAAATCACACAATTTAAATGGCATTGAATGGAACATTCCGGGTGAGGACTTTTCCGGTGTAATATCATTTTCATTCTTGTTTCAGTTTTCTTGTACTGATCGATTAATTACTAAATGACTAATGTAAATGAAGTTGAATCACAATGTGGGTGGAGGGGGAGTACGTTTTTTAACGTGGAGATGTACAGGTATTCTTTGGCAAATGCAAATGTGACAATATTATTGCTAAAGACTTTGAGTGCAGACCTTTTTTAAAATATATACAGGCAGCCTGCAGAGTGAGGGAGGCAGTGGTAGTTCTTCGCATTACTCAGAGCAATTTCTCGATCATTAAAAGGGTCCTGCTGGATCGGATCCCTCCTGACCACTCACACAAAGGCAGCCCCAGCCGTGTTCATTATAATGTGTGCAGCTAATAAAAGACAAACATTACTGGACCTGCGCCTGGCTGCTAGGCTGGCCATTAATGAATGGGCATTGCCATTTGGGTGCCGTAAACTGGGGGGGTACTTTTGCAGTGCCTCGATACACCTGACACGACACTTAGGGCTGGCTGCTCCTTATTCGGCCACTTGATTAGCGTTCACCAACAGCTGGATGAAGCTACTCCACATCTGAGTCTGCTGATGGTGAAAAGAGAAGTGCTGTGTGTCTTGGGATGGAGATAAACCTTATGAGATGGATTTGAAACATTCTACACAAATGGGGGATGTGGTGTGGTGGATGGCTCCGCTGTGCCATACCTCCATGGATGTGGGTTCGATTCTTGCTCCCGGTTATGTGTGTATGTAATTTGCATGTTCTCCCAGGTATGTGTGGGGCTTCTTTCTGTGTTCTAGTTTCCTCCCGGCCTCCAGCCGCATGGGATTAGGCCAATTAGTGATTTCTCTGAACTCCCACGGGTGTATGTTAGTTTGAGTCCCGCGATGGATTGGAATCCTATACAGGGCATTTCCCTGCTGGGTACCTAATGCTCCGACAGATTTACTGTTTCCTGGGACTGGATAAGCTGGGAGGGACAGATGGACGGACAGATGGATGGATGCCCACACACCTATGGGGAATAAAGTAGTAGAGCATTTACCTCCCTGCCAGGATTACCTAACCATTGCATCTTAAGATCAGTACAAGACAGAATGTTGGTCAGAGCAGCCATTGGCCTGGAGAAATCCCAAGTTGCGCTACAAACTAAATCTTGGCAACGTCTCAGCACCGCAGCTCTGCACTTAATCCCCGTCATTTCAGTTTCACTGCGATCCACTGCTTATCGCTAATCCCACACACCGTGTCCCCACCCCTGGAGCTCCTACAGTCTGAATAAGAAGCCGGTTCTGTCCCTGGCTCCCTGTGACACGGACCACGTTAGGGGAGGATGATTCAAGGGCCAGGATAGTGTCACATGTGGAACCGTCCTCCGTTATCCCGCACATCCGTGCTTCTCGTGTGATGTTCCTAATCCCATCAGCTTCTTCTCGGGTCATTGTGGGCTTACCACCTCAGGAACAATGTTTGCTGAAAGGCAGAGACTCTCGCACGTTGCCACGTGGCATGCAGTGTCTGCCAGGATGTCAGAAATCATCTTCTACCACTGGAAGCGCGTCTACTGTGGCTAATGTTAGGTTTACATTTATTTGCATTTATTTATTTAGCAGATGCTTTTGTCCAAGATGACAAACAGGGGCAGAGATGCATCAAATGCAAGTAGCTGTTAAGGAGACAACTAAGGTACAAGTGCAGTCAGACGGAGCGTCCAATGAGGGATGAAGTCTCACTCTGAGCTGCTGGTCATTGTAAAAACATTAAGCATTTGGAAAAGGTTGTCTTTCACCAGTCTCTACCACTCAACACAGGTTTTAAATTATTATTACTATTTATAGTATGTTTGGAGAAAGACCCAGCGAAGTGTATGAAGAGGTCCAGGCAGGTGATGCCAGTACACTGTGTTTCCTCTGCAGGCGTTCTCCGGTAACTCCAACACGGAGAGTGCCGTTCGCCACGACCTGCAGCACGCCATTGTGGCGCGCTACCTGCGTTTCATACCGCTGAAGTGGAGCTCCGAGGGCCGCATCGGGCTGCGCATCGACGTCTACGGCTGCGCCTACTGTAAGTGCGGCTCCCACCGGGCCCTGAACCGCTGCGTTGCGCGTGCGTGTTCGCGCTCGGGGGTTTCCGAGATCACCGTCGAAGAGGCGAGGTCTGCGGCAAAATGTTGCAGAACATCGCTCTGCTTAATGACGGCATTTGTCAGCGGCATTGCAATCATTATCACCGTGATAGCGCTTCAGGAAGGTAATTAAAAATAATAAAAAGATAAAGGCGGTTGACGCTGTGTTTCCTTCATGCTATCAGGCCCACTCTGTGTTAATAAAATATCACCGACGTGTTCTAATTCTGTTTGACATAGTTCCCATAATTAAATTATCATAATCGCATTGGTTTTTTATTAATTTCAAAATTGATTTGGTCTTGTATCTTTCATCGAGATCTTTAATCACGTAGTTGAATATGTGAGGAAGTACAAGCGTGGCACGGTAACGTACATCGTTCGGCCAGGAGAATGAAACAGAATCGCGTCCAGCAGTATCTTAAGACGATGGGTCGCAAAATGGATTTCGTTAGAAACAGGCAACTGAGCACGGGGTCGTTATCTTAGTAGTTTAAAGTTTTCTTTTTCTTTGCCCCAAAGCCATCGGCAGCATGAAAATGATGGATGACTTTACTCCAACCTAGGCTGAAGCCATCATTCCAAAGCATCCATACTGTTGATATTGTTAGACCAGTGACAAGCTCTACCTTCATTTAGGACATGCTTGGTCACCTCCATGTTCTTTTATGACCACACATAGCTGATCACTTGCATCGACTGAGATGAGCAGCAGCCAAAGAAAGGTAATTCTACCATTGGTGGTCCTGGTGTTGACCATTCAAGCTGCCTGCCAAAAATGCCAGCCAGGGGAGAAAACGAGATGCATACGAGATAAAGGATGATATTCCACTCAGCTCTTGCAAAACAACAATAATGAGATAGCAAGGACCTGACCGCTTTCGAAATGGTGATGTGTTCAGACCCCTGACCCTGCCAATCGGGGAAAAATGCATGAAAGTACCTTTGATGGGGGTGGTGGAAAATTGCCAGGGGAGATAACAGTGGTGTGGGGGGGCTGATGGGGTGGGAGGGGAGGCCGTAACAGTTTCAAGACACCATCCAGTCACACATTACCCAGACACATTACCCGGTGTCTCAGCGGGGCACGCAGGAGGTATTGAATCCGCTCCTTCAATCTGGCCGAGGGAACAAGAAGGAGTGGTGATGTTGAATCAGTCAACAGTCATGCTTTCTCGTCCTCTCACTAAACTCTCGGGTAAGAATAGCCAACTGGGGTCAGGGGGATGATCGGGCTCCAGGCAGAAATCAGCTCACTGCAGGATGCAACATCGATTGCAGACCTCCTCTTACCACGATAATGGGAGCCCTGGGCACCATGTTTAAGGAGTGGAGCCTGGCTTCACCAGGGGGAACCAGCAATTCAGTGTACTCCATACTGTATGTTTCTGATTAGCAGTCATGGGTCTTTCAGAAGAAAAACACACCAAATTTTACACAGCAATAATGAAATACTAGCTTGCATAAAAAGATTATCTGGCTTGTATGCAAAGGCACATCAGGATTTATCCCAGGGTAACTTTTAAACATCCCAAATCAGTCATTATCTTCCTTAAATCATGCAATCAGAGCACTTCTTTATAAGCTTGTAACTCATGTCTTATTTTGTATACATCTTTATTTTCTTTACCAGTAATAACCAGCTGCACATTTTAGAAAAATTTTTGATGTTACATATGAGCAATCTTATCCCTCACCATGCTGTTTATGTAAGCCATACTTCAAGTAGTATTTGCTTTATTATTTATTGTATACCCTGTTATTATTTAATTTTAACCCCTGGATGCAAGACCATCTGCAGCAGAAAAGTCCAGCGCCTGAGTGACTAACCAACCAGTGAAAGCAGCACAGCGTACCTCAGTGATGCGTACATCAGTCACGAGTGAAATAAGTGGAAACCTGTGAATTTCTGAAAAATGTAAATGACAAGACTGACTTCAATTTCCCTGCTGAAGGATGCTTCTTAGGGAATATAATTCAGAGCACACTTCCATTTATTTTAGTAGGTAACGATTCATTCTCCATCGTGCGGAATATCGACAGGTTTATTTTCTGAGATCTACATTTTGTGCCTCCTCATATCCCATCTACACTTCAGCAGGGAGGTCTGGCTGTAGTTCATCTGTGAATCAGACCGCCCGGCTGCTTAAACGTGTAGGACAATCGCCTCAGGTAGCCCACGCCTACTCCTCTCTCCAGGGGCAGACGTGATTAACTTCGATGGCCAGGGGGTGATTTCCTACCGCTTCAAGATGAAAAAGATGAAGATCCTGAAGGATGTCATCTCCCTGAAGTTTAAGACATTGGAGAGTGAGGGGGTGATCCTGCATGGGGAAGGCCAGCAGGGAGACTACATCACCCTGGAGTTAAGGGCAGCCAAGCTGGTGCTCCTAATTAACTTGGGTAAGTTTGCTGTACGCATATTCTAATAGACAGGGTGGCGGCCACTCCTGATTGGATGGCGGATGGGATGGGGCGGGGCCAACAGCACAGGTGTGGAGTCTGAGAGGTGAAATTCTCTCCGCGAGGCTGGGAACACAGTGATGCACCGCCTCTGGCACCCAACCTCAGAGAGAGAATGCTGTGGTAAAACTTTAGTCAGGGATTACTGGGTGCTTGGCAGAAGCTGCTTCACTGACGATTCCACCTCCCACTGAGGTGCAGATCCATTAGACACATGCCGGGGAAAAAAAACAGAAGAGTACGCACACAGTAAACATTATGTGAACATTCCACAAACGTTAACGAAATATCGCACGCGGCACCCCGCAGGCAGCAACCAGTACGGCTCCATCCTCGGTCACACGTCAGTGACGAGTGGGAGCCTCCTGGATGACAACCACTGGCACTCCGTGGTTGTCGAGCGCTACCGGCGGAACGTCAACTTTACCCTGGACCGACACACGCAGCATTTCCGTACCAACGGCGAGTTCGACCACCTCGACCTGGACTATGAGGTAAACGGTGGAATTAAAAAGCTGCACTCCACTTTCAGGAGGAACCCACATTTTTGACACCTTGGCCATGGAAATGAATGTCCTCAGTGAAAATGTTCACTCAATTAATGTAAGTGTTTTTCTGAACCACATTTTAATCTTATACTAAGTAAATTATGTAACAATAAACAGAATTTATTATAATAGGAACAATCACAAATCTAAACCTAAAGAAGTCCAGAACGATGACCTATCATGATTGTATGCACGAATTGCTCAATTATCGAATGAAAAAATTGTTAGGATTACGTCAAAAGAACCCATAGTATATATCCCTGTTGCATCCTGGGATGTTTTCTAGTAATCTCTGAACAGTCACAGAGACACTGTATATAAGCCCATAACTCCTTTTTAAAATCTCGCCATCACAACACTCCAATGATGGGATGTATGCTAATCAGTTATCTCACTGCCTTTCCATAATTACTAGACAGGGAATTTAAAGATATAGGCACACATTCATGCGCATGTCATTTTGGTAATTGACCTATTTTTCTTATCTGACAACCAAGTTGCAAATAAATGTGTGAAGTCTCCATGTTGCAGAGAAAGTGATCTGATGTTTGGCAGCATGTAGAAGAGCAGGTGGGGGTGTGTGCATGATAACAAGCTCACAAAACCATGATAACGTCATGACGGTACCATCATGTCCTCTGGAGCAAATGAAAATGTGTCTTCTAGGAAAACTGTGAGACTCGGTGTATGCATATTAAAAACCTTACCTTTAACTTTCCAGAATTATCCATTAATTTCTTGAAGATGTGTGAAATTTAGTTTTCCATCAGAAAAACACAATTAATTTAACTGTATAGCATATAAACTTCCCCTAGCACCACCCAGGACATTAAATTATGTCTATTTCAGACTGATTGTTTTAGAGTCTGCATGTAGATGATGCTATATTGCCAGCCCGCCTCATTCACTGTGTCTTGTGTTTCAAAGCATACATATTAAACAGTGCATGTGATGGCGTCCAAGAGGCAAAGATGGCATTTTCTGGATGGCATGCAGCGTACAGAGAAATGTATTAAACTCAGTATTCAGCACTGGCTGTTTTGTTGGCCTTTCCCTCCATAACCAGTGACTAAGAGTGGTAGATTTTAAGGTGTCTCTCCCCACGTCCAGATATCTGTGTTTACTGCCCCTTTGTTGTTCACTGCCTGAACTGAGCATTTTACAAATGCATGGATTTCTTTGGCTTTCCTTCGCACTTAAGTGTGGCACTAAGTGCAGCTCTCTACTCGGCTGATACAGGCACCAAAAACCCATTTTATAAAACACATTTTGAACATTGTGTTTC
Organism: Gymnarchus niloticus; assembly: GCA_009936485.2. Classification (NCBI taxonomy): domain Eukaryota; kingdom Metazoa; phylum Chordata; class Actinopteri; order Osteoglossiformes; family Gymnarchidae; genus Gymnarchus; species Gymnarchus niloticus. The sequence continues at coordinate 51,041 of JAACJT020001451.1, read as the reverse complement.
AAAGTAATCTCAGTGAAGACTGGTACTGGCATGTGATGCCATATTTTCTTTTTCTTGTATCTTTTTGCTTGAATATTATTTTTAAATCGAGAAGAGGAATCGACAGATGTAATTGACAGTGCAACTGATTGTTGTGTCATTATAAAAATAATAACTGAGGTTATTTTGTTTGTTTATGTATATAAGACTGAATGTGTTTATATGTGTGTGTGTATGTATGTGCATGTATAAGTCAGCACTAAATGGCACGGTTTATTGAGTGGCCGCAGACAAACGTCTGGCGCCATGGTAACAGGCAGGGCTGAAGCTTGAGATCATTCCAGCTTTGTGCTTGCATGCCTACAGCTCACCTTTGGAGGAATGCCATTTTCCGGCAAGCCCAGTTCGGGAAGCAGGAAGAATTTCATTGGCTGCATGGAGAGCATCAACTACAATGGTGACAACATCACGGATCTCGCCCGAAGGAAGAAGCTGGACACTTCGAGTTTCGTAAGGATCTACAGTCACCTTTCCCTTATGGTTAACAGTCTTTACAGGGGAATTTCACCAAAGAAACATGTGATAATTCATCACCGAGAGCATTTCTGACCTGTGAAAAGAAAGTAGTCCTTTCACTGTTTTGACATCCTTGCATCCCTTATTGTCTTGTACAAAGCTTTTGTTTAGCTGAGTATACTCCAATTTTGATGTTAAGACATCCTGCTCCTATGCCTTTGAGGTTTTTTTATCTTCAGTTTGAATGCTTGGTGCCCGGAAAAGTTATAACTTAGATGATTGCAAGACATTCCCTGGAAATTGTGTGCAGCTGACAGCAATGGGCTGTGATTCATGTGGCAGGAAACGAACCATCCCTTTGCTTGCAAAGTGTTGTTTGGTCTGAATCCCTTCTAGAGTAAACACCATGAATAACATGGAATTATTAAATTTTTGTGCAGTTCCTCTTTAAACCCTAAGAGTAATCACAGACGGAATGTTTTTTTTTTTTTTCGCACAAATGAATAAATCTTTTAATAATTTTTTTTTTTTTTTCCCACGAATCAAATGTTTGCCTGTGGGTATAAGGCAGTTGGAGTGCTACTTCAACGGGAATTTATGATTGTTTTGTAGATATTTGTCAGATTTTTCATCGCTGGGGGGGGGCATGTTCTTTAGATCAAAGAGGGAAATAGATTAAATCAGGACCCCAGCCTTCTCTAATAACCATCTGTGATCAATAGCTCGCAGGTGAAAGGGAAAATTGATAGAATTAGAATTTCGTGTTCCTTGACCAGGCAAAGTGTAAATGATTTATAGATTTTCATTACAATGCCTTTATTAAGACTGGGGAATATGACAAGCATTAAGATTTGATAATTATTTTCAGTTTAATTGATGTACTCATATTAAACATTTATTAAAATGTGACTTAACAGGACTTGTGGTTTTAACAGGCAGCCATTTAGATCGCCTCAATGAAGCACCGTTTTCCCAGTCCAGTGATGTGTAAGCAATTAGTGCTTTGAAGCAGTGGTCAGGTGTATTTATTGGTAGGATTCTTTGCATCTTATACTTGAAGCGCCCAGTGCATGGCCGTCTCACTCAGTCGAGGCTCTTAATTGGTTTATTGGGGTAATTATTTGGACGGTAAGTAATCTCACCTAGAGTTTCAGTTTTAGACAGGACTTATTTGGAATTCTAAAACCTGAAGGACCCAAGGAGCACTGTTAGGCAGGGAAAAATAATTGTCCTCTGCACAAACAAACAGCGTTTAACAAGGCCTGATCTATTGCTAGGTGTTGAATTAACAAAATGATTTGTGTTTCCTGTTTTGACGTTTGTGGCCATAAAATCATTATTTAATTACACATTATGAAGCAGTTTTAAAATGCAATAACTGCAAGGCTTATATCCCATTGAAGTTCACTATACACAAATAGCCCCATATATCCAGTTAAATCGTTGCTTTGTGTTATCTTTTCGGTGCGAGCATAAATTCTAATGTGTCGAACGGGCCTAAGTATCTGCAGAACCACAGGTGATGTTTTGTAAGCATCCATTGTACACTGTCATATGAAGAGGGATATTGCCCACTAACCTTATGTGAACCCAGCACCTCAACTGTGGAAATGCAATGCAGGCAGGCTTAGGACCACTGTGGCCCTAATTGACTTAACAGCCATGGAAAATCAAATACCACTTTATAAATCCTGGAGACTGGATTGTTTTTGTTTCCCAGTTGGCTTAGAGTCGCGTCTAAATAATGCCTATTCAGTGATCCTTAAAAAACATGGTTAGGTTTGTTCCCTACTGTAGCTACTAAAACACATCTGCTAAGAGGGGTTACTGGAATAATTTAGCTACAATGAATATCAGTGGAGAGCAGGGATGAAAATAGCAAAAATTAGCATTTCAATGTTCTGCGGTGTTCATTCTTTATACCCCCCACCCACAATAGAGCAGTGACCATGGTGAGTGAGAATGGAGCTCTGCCTGCTGGAAGACACACCATGTGCTAGCTTGTAGAGTATCGCTTCACTGTGCAACATTATTACTGGTCCTGAATTTTGTGTAGCTCAGTATTCCAAGTTCCCGTTTTTGGTCACCATAGGCTGATGTCGTTGCGGATGTGGCTTTAGGCCTGATGATGAAGGTGATGTGGAAGATGATGGATTTTCCAACTACAACGAATGGGAGGCTTTGAGTATGATGAAATTCCTGGTTGTTTAAGATGTTTGCAACCAAAGAGATGTAATCTTTTTTTTTATTATTATAAGATACCTGTGTTTTACCAGATCGAGCAGAAAAATTGCAGTATTGGCATAAATAAATTTTAAAAACAGGTTGGTCTCCATATCTATCTGAGGTGCTAGCCCTAAATGCTAATGTGGTAGCATTAAAATGTTTAGTCAGGTTCTGTAAAACCGAAGATGTTTTCAAGAAGTCTTGCTCTAAAAAACACTATTATTAATGGCCATTCTAGATGTTTCAATTATTTTGTTTGTCTGTAAGACCATTTGAGAAATCTAACCTTATTTAAGACCATGTTCACTATGTTTGCTGTGATTTGCAGCGCAACCTCACGTTCTCCTGCATGGAGTCCCACACCTTCCCCGTCTTCTTCAACGCCACCAGTTATCTGCGGCTTCCTGGGCGTGCCGAGCGTGACTCTGCCTCTGTCAGCTTCCACTTTCGCACTTGGAACCCTAGCGGGCTTCTGCTGTACAGCGCCTTAGCCGATGGCACTGTGGAGTTGGGCTTGACCGAAGGCAAGGTCGCCGTCCATATCAACGTCACACAGAAGAAAAATACTCGCATTGAGATCTCGTCAGGTAAGGAACGTCTCCATTGGTTACCCTCTGCAACATCCATCAGCTTTTAATGTGTCTGGTCAGATTTAGACACTCCCTTTTACAGTCCATTTAACATTAAATAGCTGTTTTAAAATTTAAATTCTGAGTTTATTTATTCATTACAATAAGCAGTTATGGCAAATAGAAGCAAACTTATGGAAATGATCCTAAAGGGTTAACAAGAAGGCAGGGTTTGAAGAGGGAAGTGTTTTCAGGCATTGGCAATATGTAAAATATTTTTTCACCGTCTTTTCATGCCCTTGTGTCAGGTGAGTTATTATTGTGAGTCCTTACAGGGTGAGTAAATTAATGAATGCTGCATTCAAAATCAGGAAGCCTTAATATCTATTGGGTTATTAACATCCCCACTAAAAGGACTTTCCTGTAGGAGTCTGAAATGTCTTCTGCCCCAGGTTCACGAACTGCTTGTCATTAGTTGTTAAATAATCCATCAATCTCAAATTTTTGTTTGTGAAACCTTAATAGCCATTAGACCGGCATCTGCAACAATTTTCTACACAAAATGCCAATAATGTAACAATGTTTCTGCTATTTTATTACCTTTTATGGCCCACTGGGTCTTGTGCTTTTTAAATCACTTTCTGAAATCAGACACCAGGGTAAATGGACCATTTTTTTTTTTTAGTTTATTAGATGTGTTTTCGATTTATTTGAATAGCTGAGTGTTAAATTGTATCCCTTTCAGCATAACACCCTCCATAATTTTAGACTTACAAAAGTGTGTGCTGTACGGCGATTGCAGTTTTCATTGCTCATTTTTCCACACTATATTAGGTCTTTTGAACTCTTCTTGTCAAGCTGAGGATAAGAAGTATTGACAGCTGCATTTAATCACATTGTCACATAATATTTTTTTTGATGCTGGCCAGGATCTCCAGGTGTTTTATTTATGAATTATTAGCCAGTGGTCCATGTGTGTCTGCTGTAACATGAGTAATCATAGCGTTACAGTCACAGCCCTAGCGAATATGTAGCATTCAGGAAATGCTCAGCAACACCGTAGATAATGACTTCCGGTTCTGTCTTTTGGGCTTAGTGTCTTGTTAGCACTAAGCAACCACAATCACCGTGGGAGGGACTGTTTGCACACTGACTTACTGTAAATGGCTTCTTACCTTATATGAATAAGCATTTTAATATTGCTTTGAATGAGCATGCGTTTCCTAATGGTCTGTAGTTAAGTGTGCTTCCTGAGGGGGTTCGAGTGTAATTGCCTCACCCTGCTGCCTTTACTCGCTCATTATTTTCTCAAATCACATTACTCCTCCGCACAGCCGAAGAAGGAGCCAAGATGCTGGGTCTTTTTCCTCATTATAAGCTTGGGTGACATGGACTCCATCAAGAATGGACATTTGTAGTTGGACAGTTCATTTCTGCAGCACTGTGAAAACGTCCTTTACTGTGCGAGATGCTTTGAGACGTTTCAAAGTTTCTGCACACGTCTGGCAGAAAGAGTGACGTATGCACAGAGACTTTTAGTGTTCAGATGGTATAATAAAACCTGTGAAATGAAATATTTCCTGGAGGCTAGATGGCCCTGTCTGACTTATTTTGTTATAATTGCCATATTTCCATGCTCTGGATGTCTTCCCAATTTAATACAAGCAAACAAACAAAAAAAACTTTTTGAAGTTTATTCTCCCCTTATTTTGCGGGATTTTTCTGAGATGTGGCTGAGGCCCAAGCTTGGTAGTGAGTGATTCACCAGCTGGTAGAATCTTCAGTCGACAAGCTGAAAGACATTTATTCACTTTCACTGGCTGCAAATCTCACCATGAACTGCTGTTATATAAAAGCAGTTAAAAGGGTCTGCAGCTGCACCTGGGAGATTATACTACTGCCTTATTCACTCCTCATCTCCAAAAGCACTGCTCTATGTTACACAACATGTTGAAATTGTATTAAATAGTTCTATATTTTTATATCTCAAGGAAAATTAATTTTCTTTTGGCTTCCATTTGACATTTTCATAAATTTGGTCGCCTGTGATTTGAGCTATACAATAAAAAAAAATGCAACCCAAGTGAAATATGACAAACATGAGATTTTTTTTCTCCCAAAATACATCCCTTGTAAACACCAGTATGAAATGGAATCAGGGAGTCAGCATTCTGATTTATTACAGCATGCCCTGAGACAGTGATTTTTAACTGTATGTTCACTGCTGTCATCTTCATTCTCTGTAATGCATGCTGGATTAACTTCTTAATCGTTTTCAACGTACCGAAGTTTGTAGGGTTAAAGTTGGAAAAACAGGAAGAGTGGTTCCTTTGAGATCTTTTCTGATTCTTCGTGTCAGTGTAATCCCCCATGTAATGAAGGCTATTAAGTTGTTTTCTCTGTCCGTCGTTACTCTCCAGCTGTCTCAAATGAACTATGCTTATTAAAGTACAATCCGCTGAGAAATCAAAGGTGGTGTTACTTTACCCCTAGATTTTCTCTCTCTAAAAATAATATATCTGTGTTTCTGTAAATCTTCTCGTGTCGCAAATGGCTGATAATTTACAAGTCACAGCACAGAAAACGGTCCAAAAAAAAAAACAGCCGAGTGTAAAACTCCGCGAGCGGGTGACAGCTGTGCCAGAAAAGCGAATGGCATTTGATGCTGTGTGTCTTGGCTGATGACTTGGCTATCGACAAATGCTGCACATCTTAATGAGCAAACAGGGCTCTCGACCTCACTCATGACTCAGCAGGAAGTGCCAGGGGTAAAAAACCACTGATTTAGTCACGTGAAGTTCTTTGCCCGGGTTCCTTTTGGGACGTTAGCTAACAGTTCAGTATTAATATGCTCTGTACTGTCTCTGGATTTAAGGTTCATTCAAATCTCCATTGAGAAGGATGAAAATAAAAATCAATAGCAATCATTTGGCCCGTTTTCAGTTCACTTGCCATTTCAAAACGTCTCCATGTGAGAAATAAATCTCAATTGGATCCGTGACTATGATAAAGGTGGTAGATAAATAGGTTTGTTATGGTCCTCATCCAGAGAACTGAGCCCTGTTGTATTGAGTTTAGCTGAGCCTGGTTATACTGTAGTAGTAGTAGTAAGATAAACAAAGAAAAACCGTGAAATGATGGCATTTTTTTTCTCTTGGCCACCTAATGCACAGTGGATGGTATTCCCAATACTAATATCGAAGACGACTTTGCATATAATTTAATATACCACCGATAAATCGGAGGATGCTCCTGTTTTTTTTAATGAGCTGCATTAGGTGGCAGGCTGCTGCAGTTTATCACTGTCAACTGACACCCCCCCCCCCCCATCTGTTTGTGCGGCGTTTTCCTCATTCTTCAGTTACAGGTGCTTTGGTTTTCTTGTGCCGTTTAAAACCATGCAGTTAGGTGAATCAGCATCTCTAAAAAGCTCATAATGTGTGATTGTGTGAGAGTCCTCGATGTCCCCCTCATGACCGTGTGTAAGCAATCGGAAAATGGATGGATAACATGCATTCTTCCAGTTGTTATATGCAGACCTTCAAAGGTATTCTGAGCTTCATTCTGATACTGTTGGCAACTGGCTAATTTTTCCCTTCAAAACAAGTATAGTTGGATCAAATTGGATGTCTTTCAAAGGTGCACCTGTTCACAAAACATATAGTTGATGTTTCAATGTGTCTCAATGACTTTTCAAACCTCGTGCGCCTGCTGTTGTAAAGTTGTCTGGAGGACGCCATTGAATATTGCTATGCTAAGCACTTACTCTCCAGACATACGCCTCACATTAGTCAAGTGTGTCTCCCACTGTCACTCCATATGCCATATGCCATGTGCTGTATCTTCTCAGTGGGTGATACCTGAAAGTCTGCATGGACTTCTAATCCAAAGCAACTTCTTAATGGGCTTGACAGGGAACGTTACAGGAACTCCACTGAATGTAATTGGCTATAGCTGAATAGCTGAGAAAAATTAATACAAAATTAATCATTAGTGAGTATATGCAATATAAAATGTGAAACCATTCATAAATGTGTTTTCATGCCTTATGTTTTTTTTTGTAAGGGCATCAAGCTCACTGAATCCTTGCAATGGAGATGGATGGATGGATGGATGG